>JAXCMG010000095.1:567739-581664 GCA_034642415.1 Podarcis siculus | reverse complement strand
AAGAAGAAGAAGAAGAAGAAGAAGAAGAAGAAGAAGAAGAAGAAGAAAACCACGAGCGCCTGAAATCCATAGAAAGCAAAGGAATTGCAAAGGCATCTGGCAGCCGCCGTCGCTTGCCAAGCTTGTGGTCATGTTGTGTTGGCTCGCAAACCGGTTTGCCAGTTTTCAATGACTTTTAGTGAGCACAGCTGGAAGTCTACATCTCAGAGACCTCAAAAGTTGCAAGCAAAGAACCCTCCCCCTTTTCTGGAGCCTTTTCATTTGCTTTTCATCTGACCTGGACTGGCTAAATTAAAAATAAAATCACAATTAAACAAGGGCTCCAAAATATCTGGCTTTCAGTAAACAAATAAACAAACTAGCAAATGAGCTGATTTAACTTGCACATGACGGAGGCCTGGATGAACAGCCTGGAGGAGAGCACACCAGGCAGGGTGCAGGGTCCCTTGCTTAAAAGGGTTTAAATGGTAAAGCATCACCAAGAGCCTTTCATTTAATTGATTAGCTTCACAGATATGTAGACAAGATGATTTCTGCGGGTTTCTCCCCTATTTGCAATGCAGTCAAGGATAGCTTAAGATGACATGGTCAACGGGCAGCTGAAGGCAGCATCCAGCCCACCACAATTTTGTTCACCCCCACCAATGTGCCAGGCTGAACAACATGGGTGCTGTTCATCACCTGGAAGCATGCAGGAAATTAGGACTTTATGTTTGGATGGGTGCTAGTCAGGTGGGAAGAAACGCCACATCTGCAACTCTTTGGCCAATGGTGCTGCTTGAGTGATTTCTCTCTAGCCAATCCAAAAGGAGCACAGGGGAGTCACATGTGCTGCCTGCCCCCCCAGCTCACACATGCCTCTTCTGTGCACCCTTACTTTACTGGCTCCAGGTTCTAGAAGACCCTTCTGTGGCTTTAATCCCCCCATAACACAATCCACTAAGATATGACATCAGGATGAAGAGGGAAGAACAGTGGTAGGCATAACATAGCCTTACAGTAACCTAATGTTTAGTAGGAATCTCCTTTCTTGCAAATTGAATCCATTGGTTTGAGTCCTACGCTCTGGAGCAGGAGGAAAAAAGTGTGCTCCATCTTCCATGTGGCAGCCCTTGAGATATTTGAAGATGGCTATCGTAACTCCTCTCACTCTCCTCTTTTCCAGGCTAAAAATACCCAGTTCCTTCAACCACTCCTTATATATATATATTTTAAAATCATATTTATTAAAATTTCCAAAATACAAAAACAAAAAAACAAAAATGAAATACATTAGAAATCTTACTTTCATTACCCACTTTCTAGGACTCCCCCATCCCCCTCCCTACTGTATTCCCCTTTCATAATATTGGTTCTACAAGCTCTCACTCCCAATTTACAACTTAATTTGTTTAACCCCATATTCAAATTTAAATTATACAATCATCATCATTACCTTAAAAAAATACAAATCAAAAATTCTCTCCCCAAGGTCCACCCCAGTTTCATTCCACGAATTCCCTTTTTCTTTTAATAAAAACACCCCAACAAAATATAAAATAAATTCAAAGAAATAGTTACACAGCCTTTGGATTCTAATTCTCCCCCCCCCTTCCCCGGTTTGAATTCCCCATATCCATCAGTCTGTCTGTCTGTTGTCTGCCTGGAAGTCTTAGATCCATACTCAAATCAGTTCCACCTTGCCAGTATCTTTTTTTTTAATATTATTTTTATAGTGTTTAACTTCAAACATCCAATCCAAAAACGACCCCAAGGGGTTCCCCCCATTGTTCTGTTCCATGTTGTTGTCAAGTTTCTTGTCCTGTTCCGCTGCTAAAACGTTCTAATTCAGAAATTTGGTACCTCTGCAGGGGTTATTGTTATTCAGGAACAAAAACTTACGTCCAGTCCCTTCCTTTCTTCAATAGAAAATTCTATTGTCTCCTTTAATGTAAACACCCCTGTAGACAAAATAGTATTTCAGTTTTGCAGCTTTCCCAGGAGATAACAAGTCCTGTACGGTTCCCAGAGTGTTTTTCCGCTTATGGCCGTTCTTGTAATGTCCCGAAACCCCTCTAGGGGGATTGTAGTAACTTTGTTTCCTCTTATCCAAAAGTCCGGTTGTTGTTCCATATTTTCAACATTTTGTATCCAAATCGTAACAAATTGTAATGAAATTAACTAGCAAAGTCCTCATAGCAAAGCCCTCTTTACACTTTCCGACTTTGACAGCCACTTTGACAGCTGTCAAAGTCTACGTCTCTTTTCCCCAGGCTCTCTCGCAGGTCGCCCCGGTTCCCGGGGGGGGGGGTACGTTTCCCTTCTCACTCCACTCTTCTCCTCCAGCACAATTCTTGTAGTTTCCCATCGTGAAATTCTTGATTTTTGTCCAAAATACGCTTCTCTCTAGACCTTGGTTACTCAGTCCTTGTTTTAAAATGTTTACAATAGGGAGGGGGGACTGACTTCCTTTTTGGATCCCCCCCGCTCGTGCCAAATCCGAAAAAAATTCCTTTTTTTCTCCTTTTAAACCCGGTTTCCAAATTACTCACGGGTTGTTGTTAAAAGTCCGAATTTTCAATGGAAGAAGTCAGCGCTCTCCGCCGGATGGCATGCGGCTTCGCTCGGCAGGGGAAGCAGAGGACTCAAAGCACCACGCCGCTCCCCGGCACCCGATCCGAAGCCTTTAAAAAGGCTTCTTCACGAGTTGGGAGGACGCTAACGGTGCCAGCCGAGTCACCCATGTCCACGGTCTCCGTGCCCGTGGTTTTTGGGAGTCCGCCATTCAGCGATGGCGCCAACCCGGAAGTCCTGCCTTCAACCACTCCTTATAAGGCTTGGTTTCCAAAACCTTGATCATCTTGGTTGCCCTCCTCTGCACACGTTCCAGCTCGTCAATATCTGCAGAGATGTACTCCAAAACAAAGTTCTTCTTTGCACAGTGTAGCTCAGATGGCTTTTTTTAAAAAAAAGAGTAAACAGTTCATGGTGATAAAGACTATCAATGGCTCCTAGCCATGATGGCTGTGCCTTGGTTAGAGCACCAGTTGCTTGAAACTGTAGGAGGGGATAATGCTGCTGCTGTTGATGGTGCTGAGGTGAGGCTTACCTACAGTTAAGTCCAGTGGGCAAATGGTAGGGGAGTTCACCTAAGAGAGGACATGTGATCTCACATAGCCCACTTGAAACTGCAGTTAAAAGATCACTGCCATTACATCAGCACTAGACCAATGGTGTCCTTCCTCACGTTGATTCACTTCTGCCTTGAACCCAGTGCAATTCTTTGCTTCCATTATTATTTCAGAAAGACAACTAGTCAAAAACTACAGTTAATTATTTTTTTTTAAAAAAGGACTTCTGCTATTTGGAGTGCGAGGCTGCAAGAATGTAGCAGAAGACCTCTCCAAGTTGCTTTTGGTGCTACTGTCCACCAGACAAACCAAGTTGACACTTGGCTTCCAAACTGAGCCTGTGAAAAGAAATACGCAGTTTCCTCAGGAGTGATCACCCTTGCTCAGAAACAGTTGCACCATGATGCCAATACTCCTTATAAAAACCCTTCAGACAAGCCATGATCTTTAGTTCGCAATGGGGAAACATACAGGAACAATGGTTTTAATTAAGCGTTCTTTTTCAGCCCTCCTACTAGGAACAGAGAGTACAAGAAATAAAAGATACAATTAATAGTGTCATGTAAAGAGAGAGGATAAATATAGCCAGGCACTTACTAATAGTGAATGCAGAGGGTGGGTGACGAGAACCCATGTCACAAAATATTGTTGCACATTCATAAGAGTATGCTTCAACCCATTTGATCAAAGCTCTGTGCATGCACCCCAGATATCCAGGCTGCAATACTATACATACCAATGTTAGGGGAAACCCCCATTGAACTCAATGGGACTTGCTTTGGGGTAAACAACAGGATTGCCCTGTTAGAGATCTAAGAACTGGTATATGGTGTTGCTGAGCATTCAGGAAATCCTACTCTTAATATTATTGATGCTGAACTGGCTGAGACCAAAGCAGTGGCTGTCAGTTCAATAGGATAACTATTCTTCATAGCGTGCAAAATGCGCCTTGTGTACCAGACTGCAGTGCTCCTTTCTGAATCTTATGCAGGTAAGTACTTTTTATTTTAATATTTATACACCAGCTGTCTCAAGACGGTAGCAAACTTTTAAAAAACAAAACAAACTTAAAACTATAAAAGCAATAATCAATATTAGCTAATAAAAATTAGAAATGAGCATGAAACAACAGGCAAAAAACCAGCAAAAGCCAGCATAAATTCTTTTAACATACTTTATTTACAGTTGCCTTGGAGAGTTCTTGGGAACTATAACTGATGCTGAATGTGGTTATAAGGCTCCTGGATGCAGTTGGTCATTCAATATGTGGTTTTTTTTGGGGGGGGGGATTCTTAGGCTGCTTATTGGCTTCTGAACCCAATTCAAAGTGTCGGTACTGTTCTTTACAGTCTTTAAATGGTTTAGGTCCAGATGTTTTAAGGCCTACCTTCTCATCTATTAATCTAACCACATTTTAAGATCTTCCTTAGAAGCCCTGTTGAAGGTCCTCCAGTATTTGAAATACAGTGCTGGGTTAAAGGTAAAGGTCAAGGTACCCCTGACTGTAAGGTCCAGTCTCAGACGACTCTGGGGTTGTGCGCTCATCTCTCTCTAAAGGCCGAGGGAGCCGGCGTTTGTCTGGGTCATGTGGCCAGCATGACTAAGCTGCTTCTGGCGAACCAGAGCAGCGCACAGAAATGCCGTTTACATTCCCGCCAGAGTGGTACCTATTTATCTACTTGCACTTTGACGTGCTTTCAAACCGCTAGGTTGGCAGGAGCAGGGACCGAGCAACGGGAGCTCACCCTGTTGCGGGGATTTGAACCGCCGACCTGATTGGCAAGCCCCAGGCTCTGTGGTTTAGACCACAGCGCCACCTGCGTCCTATAGTGCTGGGTTAGCCAGGACAAATCCATCTCAACAGTGACTCCAGAACTCCCAGGGGACATTTGCTCTGGTCTCTCTCTATTAGTCTTTTATGATTTTTCAGATGGCTTTGTGGAAGCTCTGCATGTGACACAAAGGCAATAAAGACTTTCACCTCTCCGTGTCCCCCCACACCGGCTGGTGGCAAGAGAAGGAAGACTGCATGAGACACAAAGAGGAGAAATACTTTTCCGCCCTTCATTCCCACTAGCACCCCTGCCCCTGAGAGAAGGAACCTTGTGGACAAATTTGCAAGAGATGAGGGTGGCAGTGCAGACTTTTGCTTCCTAGGGTGAAATTTGTAGCTCCAGCATCGCACACTACGTGTGACATCAAGCATTTATTTAAACCAGTGTTCTCAACCTGGCTACCTTTATTTTAGAGAAAATCTAGCTGTGGGCTGCCAATCTGGAATGTGCTTTTGATTTGTATTTGGAAATGGGTTTTCTCTTGAAAATCAGTCCCGCCTTGCTGCTTCCTCCTTCCTCCCAAGTAGCAGCAGTGTGCATTTGATTTTCAGTAGAAAACTGGTGTGGGCCCCTGATCTGGACTGGGAGCACATTCTGGATCAGGGCACATGGCTGTTTTCTTCCTCCCTTCAGACTAAAAGCAGCCAGGTAACATACATGTGCAATTGTTTAGAATAACACACACCTTGCTCTGGCTCGTCTTAGGAGAATTTCCTATGTTATATGTGGCACCAAAGCAAAGTTTGAGATGAGCACCTTTGCTAGGAACCTGAAGCCCATGACAATTTTCTGGTAAGTTTTGTCTATAAAGGCAGATATGCTTTAAAATGTGGCTTTCTCTCATATAGATAGATAGATAGATAGATAGATAGATAGATAGATAGACAGACAGATGATAGATAGATGATAGATATAGATAGATGATAGACAGATAGATGATAGATATATAGATGATAGATGATAGATAGATAGATAGATAGATAGATAGATAGATAGATAGACAGATGATAGATAGATGATAGATAGATATAGATGATAGACAGATGATAGACAGATGATAGAAAGATAGATAGATATAGATGATAGATAGATGATAGATAGATAGATAGATAGATAGATGATAGACAGATGATGATAGATAGATGATAGATAGATAGATGATAGATAGATGATAGATATTTTAGAAAATCTAATTCTCACGAACTTACTCATGATTGTAAAAGGTAAAGGACCCCTGACAGTTAAGTCCAATCACAAACTACTCTGGGGTTGCGGTGCTCATCTCGCTTTACTGGCCAAGGGAGCTGACATTTGTCCGCAGACAGTTTTCCCGGGTCATGTGGCCAGCATGACCAAGCCGCTTCTGGCGAAACCAGAGCAGCGCACCGAAATGCCGTTTACCTTCCTGCCAGAGCGGTACCTATTTATGTACTTGCGCTTTTACGTGCTTTTGAACTCATGAATTAGTTTCTGTTTAATGCATTTACTCAAGTTTAAGCATATGTTGAATATTTGTATTAAAACTTTATATACAAGCAACAATATCTCATAAAGACCACACGATTCAAAAGTGGCAGAGATGGGACCACTTTTTCTCAGTTGTAGTTTTTCCTGCCTTTGAGGTTTTTTAAGTTGTTACAAAGCCTGTGGGTTTTATTTAATCCACCCTCTGTAAATTCCATCAAACTGAACACTGAGAGTAATAGCCAGGTGCCACTATGGGTGTATGTCAACAGCTATATTCTATTCTCTTGATTACATGGCAACATAGTAATTATGAATCTAATATATATATAAAATTGTTCATCTCCTCCCAATGCATTTGGATGCCTCTTAAGACAGTGTAACCAAATTTGACATGGCAGTTCCATGGAGCAGGCTTTCATCTATGTTTGGATACAATTGGACACCATTTTGAATCCAGATGGCAGACTGAACTTTTCAAAACTGCACCGATGTAAAAAAGTGATGTCAAATATGCATTTTTTTCTTTTTGGTTCTTAGATTTCCTGAGCAATGTCAAGTCACAAATAATGAAATCTAGATTTTTCTGTTTCCAAACGAAATTGGTCCCCATGGAATTCAAAGAAGCATCACTCGTTGGTTCCTCTTCCAACTCTTCTAGGGCAGTGGTTCTCAACCTGTGGGCTCCCAGATATTGTTGGACTACAACTCCCATCATTCCTAGCCAGCATGACCAGTGGTCAGGGATGATGGGAGTTGTAGTCCAACAACATCTGGGGACCCACAGGTTGAGAACTCTATTCTAGGACATCATCACTTAGGCTACATACTGTAGAAATGTTACCTCCTTGACATACCAGGAACAAGCATTTACCCAGTCTTTGTCTGGGTTATTTAAATTACCTACTCTTTGCTACAATAATTCTTCCTTTGGATGCCTCTTTGTTTTCATTCATTCATTCTCCACCGAATTTTATAAGGATTGTTTATGCTCTCAACTAAAGACACAATCCACGTGATAAAAGTTTATTCAGATTAACTCTCACCCTTTAGTTCCATGCTTTACAATCAATAATACAGATTATAATTTTAACCGCATGCATGTGTTACAACGGTAACAAGCGTTATCTGTTTAAAACTTTTCAGTCACCTTGATTGATTGAACAGGGTGGTTAAGTGATACACATCATGGATGCTGCTCTTCAATTATTATACGTCTGTCTTTGACAGCTTTTTTCTCAACCTGATACTTAAAGTTTTTGACTTGCCTTGGGCATTAATCTCCATGTTTCATTTGGAACCAGGACTACAGGTGGATGTAAATTTACATTTCCAAAGAACAAAACAAACCCATAATGTGGATTTAATATCTCTTAATTTGGATTTAGTCTTTCAGAGTTTTTTCAACATGGATTTCTATTCAGTGAAAGTCTCATTCCTTGCCTTAATAACTTTCTGTTATAGAAAATGTAAATGAACAGTGTAGAAAATGATGACGTTATGTTAATAACAGGAACTTTCACAGTTTTTTTATACGGCTGCGAAAATGTTGTTAAATTTATGGCTTGATGTATATATGAAAGGAGACCAGGTTATTGAAGTTTCTTTGGGAACTGATTTTTTGTTTGACTTTTGCATGGTTTAAATTATCAACTATAATATTGTATTGAACAATTTGATTTGCTCCCACCATAGATGTTGCACCATAAAGCTTTCTGTTTGATGCTTTAACAACACTTGTATCCATGGGTTTCATTTTAAAGGTCCCTCTCCGACCCGGGGGCAATGTGATGCAAATATTGTCTGCTGAACTAAAAGGATCAAAATATTTGAAAACGTTCTCAAATTGGGTCTATAAAGGTGGGTCTATCTGGGTGGGGTAACTTGGGAATTTAGTAAAGTGAAAGCTTTTGGCTCTCAGTCACTATTCAGATTATTTCTAGATGGACAGAAACCTGTTAGTTACTTTTCCACAGGACTTTTGCAAAATCCTTTGCTGTGCTCTGTCCAGCCGATGGCAACCTGGTCATATACACTTTGCACAAAACACTATTACAATTGTCCCTAATTGCTTCCCTTTTGGGGGGAAGCTCAGCAGAAGCAAATGAGTACCCTTTCACCTCAAGCAGTGGTTCTTGAAGTCAGGGTCAAGTCTTATTTGATAGGGCGGTTCAAGGAAGCTGCTAGTGGCTTAACACTTCTGTGGAAAAAAAGGAAGAGAAAAATCGCTTCAGATTTCTGCAGCAATGCTCTGTCAACTTGCATGGGCATCACAGTAAGTGGGAAATGTTCTTGCACTCTGACATAATTCTAAAAGCATCTTTCATATATTTTACTCTCATCAGTTTCTAAACACACACACACACACAAATCTTTTCATGAACTATACAACAGCCAGGATATTTTTGTGTGTGAACTATATGCCAGTCATAACATTTTACCCTTCACACAGACAGAATATCAGTCAATAAGTCAAAGCAACCTGGGTAACTCACTCCATCCTAGCTAGAAAAAAAACACAGCAGTGGCCTGACTCAGATTTATTCTATTTTATTAGCCATTTACTAGATGCCATTTTTGCTTCAGAGTGGCTTAACATTGGGTTAACAGCTCCTATGTTCCAAAGTCATTGTTGTTGTTACTGTTTTCTATATTTATTCCCACCCCATTAAATGAGTCCACCAATCCCTGAAACCCTGCCAACGAAGGGCGAAAAGCGTGGTAAAAATGAAAGGTTTTTTTTCTGGCATCTAAAAATAGATAAAGATGGTGTCAGACATTACTCCCTAGGGAGAGCGTTCCACAAGTGGAGAGGCAACAATACATTGCCAGCCTCCAGATCTGTGGAGGGAACACATGAAGAAGGGCCTTTTCTCAACTCTGACTGGTTCACCAGCGATGGCCCCTTTTGGATAGAAATTATTTGGCTACTGTACTCCATGCTCTGGTAACTTCCATACTGTATCACTGGAACACACTCCACGAGGCTGCCCTTGAAGACAACTCAGAAATTGGTCCAAAATGCAGCAGCCAGATTACTGGCTGGAGTTCTCTTTAGATATATAACCCCGGTTTTAAAAAACAGCTGTATTGGTTGCCAATTTTTCCAGACCCAATTCAAGATGCTCAAATTAGTGCTTAAAGTCCAAAATGACTTTAAAAAGGTAAAGGACCCCTGACAGTTAAGTCCAGTCATGAACGACTCTGGGGTTGCGGCGCTCATCTTACTCTACAGGCTGAGGGAGCCGGTGTTTGTCTGCAGACAGTTTTTCCGGGTCATGTGGCCAGCATGACTAAGCCGCTTCTGGCGAAACTAGAGCAGCATACGGAAATGCTGTTTACCTTCCCGCCGGAGTGGTACCTATTTATCTACTTGCACTTTGACGTGCTTTCGAACTGCTAGGTTGGCAGGAGCTGGGACCGAGCAACGGGAGCTTACCCCGTCGCGGGGATTCGAACTGCCGACCTTCTGATTAGCGAGCCCTAGGCTCTGTGGTTTAACCCACAGCGCCACCTGCGTCCCTCCTGGGTCAAAGACTCAGTTCAGCACCCCCCCATGCGCAATTGCATACACATGCACACATGTGCATACGTGCTTCAACACATTTGTTTTTAAAGGGCATAAAAAGTAGGCAATATTATCTGAATAAAAGTTTTATTTTTTATTAAATATCTTTATCGATCACTTGTGTTTTTTTCAGCCCCCTCCCTCTTATGTTAGCAAGGCAGGCACAGTAATATGCACTGAACCAATCACCCCCTCCCCAGAAAAGCAGTAAAGAGCACACCAATTTGTCAAATTCCTTTGAGCCTCTGAAGTGGCTTTTATTTCAGAGCACGTTTTGGGTAGCGCTACTGAGCTAGAGAGACCAAGTTGCCTGACACAGTATCAGGCAGTTCCCTCCGCGGGTGCGTATTTCCCCCCTTCACATATTTCTGAGGAAAGGCAGCCCCCACTTTGCCCCACAGCTACGAGTTCTGCATGACAAGCGCTTCCCACAGGAAAGTCTCTCCTCAGTGCAGAGGTATAAATATAATAACATTGGAAACTATGAGAATGATCAGTCACATACCAGAGAGTAAGGCCTGTTGAACTCAGTGGGACTTACTTCTGAGTAAAATTGCTTATGATTGCAATATAAGACTGCACAGTGTTTACACAGTTACCTGGGAGGAAGCTCCACTGAATTCAGTGGGACTTACTTCTGAGTAGATAGGTTGCAGTCTAAGGCTCAATTTACAAGAAAGAAATAAGCATGCCACATGTTTCCTAAAAAAATGCTGACTGTGGAACCATTGCAATTAAATAATTTAAAGTGGATTGGCTACATTTTCCTTCAAAATTACAGGAAGGGATAAATACAAAATGCTTTAACATTTCTTTCACTGCAGGTATTTTATTCTCAGTATAAACAGGACTCAGTTTTTGTAGCTGATTGTATGCAGCCGTGCCCTCTTTAGCACATGGTGTAAACATGTATGTTGTCCTCTAGATCCAAACAGCCAGAGAGAGAGAGAGAGAGAGAGAACACATATTATAAGCAAGCGATACTCCAAAGTGCTTATCTTGTGAATTTTCTTTTGAAATTGTGCCATTAAAATTGTTTCATCATGTTCATGGTTTAATCTTTTGCCCTGAAGCTTTCTCTGCAAAATCCTGCTCTTTGGCGCTCAATCGGAGCAAATGACAATTCAGGTTTTCCAGATTGCTGTTTGCTTCAATTGAGCTTTACAGAGCAGTTTCGTGGTTTTTTTTTGGGTAGGGAAAGAATGAGGTGGGGGAGGTGCCCAGACACAGAGCTTTAAAGTGCAGACCATGCCTGGGAAACGCAGAGGAATGGTAAGCGTGGATCAGCCCTTAGTTACTCATATTTATACTGTAAGCTCCTTGAGATAAAGTAAGGAACCGTGTGCATTGGGTTTGGAAGCTGCAACTCTCCAGAAGGTGTTGACTCCAAGCAGCCATAGCCAGCATGGCCAATGGTCAGGGATGATGGGTGTCATAGTCTAACAACATCTGTGGGAGAATTATGGGAGTTCTAGTCTACAGCACCTGCGGGGCACCATGTTGATTACTCCCAAATGTTGATTACTCCCATGTTGATTACTCGCAAAGCCTGGGCAGGGGAGAGAGGGAGCATAAGGGGGGGGGAGTACTGATTTTGAAGAGGAAACAGTTTGCCTCTCAAAAGCCTCCATTCCCAGAGTTTAATTGACCCAAGAAAGAGATAGGTGAGAAAGAGATGGGAGGTTGTTCAGGAACCATCCTTTCCTGCACCCAATTGTGTCCACGGATTAGAAACCATCCCAAGCCTTATTGATCCACCATTAACATTGAAAAATATCTAACTATATCATGTCTACATAAATGGAACACAGCGGGCAATTGTCACATGCCAATGTGGTGGCAAATGCTTGGTTAGTGAAGAAAGATTTTCCTTTGAATTTGCGTCATGTAAGGGCAAAAGCAAGGACATTGGTTTCTGGGAGGGGTAGGGAGAAGAAAAACTGATTGGCTGGGAGTTGCATACACCACCTCCTTATTCTAGACAGTTCTGTAGATATGAGAGCAAACTGTGACTGTAATATAGAGGATTGGGCACTAAATTTCTATTAATTCATAAAAACTAAAATAGAATCCATTAAGAGTAGTTTGGAATTGGTTGAAAGGAGATGTAAATTATCTACTATCATGCTTGAAACGCAGACCCTAATCATGTTTGGCACCAGGCCAGCTACCATTAAAGTAATTATTTTTAATCATCAGCACTTGGTGACATGAATACTCATATTTGTTGATTTACTGGGGAAAGCACTTTATGTTGTAAATAAAAAAGCAGAGAAAATATACATTTGGGTTTTAGTGTGAATAATAATTATTATGCCTCTGAAAGGCATTTGCTTTTCTGAAGCCAGACTTTTTTTAAAAAAAGGGGGGGGAATGAATGTTGAGTCCCTCCTGTTATAACTGACAGTGGTTGAGTGGTTCACAATCCTAAACATAATCTCAAATCACATCTCAGTATCAAGAGCCACAAGCAGGGGCACAGCAAGGGGTATGCCAGGGGTGCCATGGCCCCAGGTGCACAATTTCTGAGGGTGCGTGAAACTGGCACCCTCATGCAGGCACCTCCTGGCACAGCCCAGCTCAGTGGCACAGCGTGGCCCCATTTTGCTCTGGTGGGGTGGGGTTGCTCTGGTGGTGCTAGCGGCAAGGACTGGGCTGGTGCACCTGGTTCATGCACACCTGTGTGCCTGCCCTGGGCACTGGCAATCAACACTACACCACTGGCCACAAGAACTATATATGCAGGACAATGAGAGGACCAAGGCATTCCTCTCGGACTTGCTTGCATTGTGCTCCATCCTACATCTGCCAAGAAGCCAACCTTGGCCTGTTCCAGAGGGTGGAGAAGGAAAGCAGGACCCTGAACCCAGCAGGAGGGGCCCTGTGAAGATCTGAGGAAGCTAGACAAAACCTGCAACGAAAGAAAGCACCTAGACACACTCTATAATTTTCTCTTAGGGGCACCATTCATAGTTAGC
This sequence comes from Podarcis siculus, assembly GCA_034642415.1. Lineage (NCBI taxonomy): Eukaryota > Metazoa > Chordata > Lepidosauria > Squamata > Lacertidae > Podarcis > Podarcis siculus. The sequence goes on along the minus strand of JAXCMG010000095.1, from coordinate 568,709 downwards.
AATTGTGTGAATGGCTCTTTAAAGGTTAATAACAAGCCACTCCATATTGGGACAAGAGCTTGGAGGGGTTTGTGTGACTTTTACTCTTTGCCCCTAATAAAGATTGGAGCCCTCATGCCGGCTTTTTGCACTGAAAGCAGAGGCTAGAAAGCTCCTGTTAATACTAAAAAGCAAGAAGTGAGAAAAGGGATATAACAGTGGTACCTCGGATAACGAACAATAGCCTAGTTAACGAACTTTTTGGATTACGAATACTTCAAACCCGGAAATGAGTGTTCCAGGTTGCGTATTTTTTGGGGGGTATACGAATGTACTCCGTTTGGGTGTGCACTTCCATTTTGAGTGCCACACTTCCATTGTCCGGCAGCGGAGAAGGGAGTCGTCATGGCGTCTCCAGCAGCCGTGAGGGAGGGAAGCTGCATGTTCACAGCCATCTGGTTGGCGGGCACACAACTCTCCCCCATGCAGCTGCGGGAAACGCCATGATGACTCCCTTCTCCACTGCCGGACAACGGAAGTGTGGCACCCAAAATGGAAGTGCACCCCAAATGTTCTAGGGAGCATTTCCCGCAGCAGCGTGGGGGGCGGCGGCGGATCTGTGTGGATCCCAGTTCAGCTACTGATTGATTGATTGATTGTGTGACTGTGGAAATGGATAAAAGCCCCCATCCAAACAATGACTATCATCAGTGCAGGTAAGAAAAAAAAATATTTTTATTTTTAGCTTCTACAATACTGTTTTATTTACCGTATTTTTCGCTCTATAACACGCACCTGACCATAACACGCACATCGTTTTTAGAGGAGGAAAACAAGGAAAAAATTCTGAATGAAACAGTGGATGTATCATTTTTGTGCTTCATGCTGTGGCCACAGACATGTGATCTGATGGTGAATTTGGGGTAGCTCAATGCAAAGATCCTGAGGATCCATGTGGATCCATGCTTTTTAACCACATTTTTGCACCATT
>JAXCMG010000095.1:557729-567729 GCA_034642415.1 Podarcis siculus | reverse complement strand
GCTATGTGATCTGATGGTGAATTTGGGGTGGCCCAATGCAAAGATCCTGAGGATCCATGTGGATCCATGCTTTGTAACTACATTTTAAGTGGGGAGTGAAGGAAAAACACAGAAGGGACAAGAGAGCGGTGTGCAGAGAAGCAGCTGGCTAAGAAAGCAGGAGAGGGATTTTACGGGAGGGAGGAAAGGAAGGCAAAAGTTTCTCTCTCCTCCTGCATGTTTTCTGGCTGCCTGCGAGGAGCACGGAGAGGATTAGAAGGAAGGACGCTTCTGCTTTCCCCTCTGCTTGCCTGGAGGGGAGGGGCTTTCCCTGCTCTTTGTTCCGTTTGAGCAAACACAGCAAGGAAACAGAGGAGGGTGGGCAGTAAGACCCTGAGGCAGAATGCAGGAAAGCTGCAACTTCCTCTTTTCAGGTTTCCCTCTCGGACACAACGTACGATTGATTTTTGCTGATTTTTGTTCCTGCGCTCCCCTAATCGGCTCCAGGGACCCCCCACATTCGCTCCATAACACGCACAGACATTTCCCCTTCCTTTTTAGGAGAAAAAATCTGCGTGTAATAGAGAGAAAAATATGATATTTTATAGTACAGTACATTGATTATTGCTTTCATTTTATGGATCAATGGTCTTGTTAGATAGTAAAATTCACGTTAAATTGCTGGTTTAGGGTTGTTTTTAAAAGTCTGGAATGGATTAATCCATTTTGCATTACTTTCTATGGGAAAACATACCTTGGTTTAAGAACGCTTTGGTTTAAGAACGGACTTCCGGAACGGATTAAGTTCGTAAACCAAGGTACCATTGTAGTTACATTTGGCACAGAACTAGCCCCATACCTGCTTTATTCTGTCCCCAGCACACATGACAGAATTTCACTAATGTGTCCTCTGGTTCTCCCAGTCCCGCCCACCCCACAGCCACAAGTATGTATAGCTCCACAGAGGCAGCAACACCCACACTCACTCACCTCTAGAAACCACTGCTATTTGGAAACACTCTTACAGACTTAATTGTTGTTATTGTTGCTGCTGTTGCTGTTTAGTCATTTAGTCGTGTCGACTCTTCGTGACCCCATGGACCAGAGAACGCCAGGCACTCCAGTCTTCCACTGCCTCCCACTGTTTGATCAAACTCATGCTGGTAGCTTGGAGAACACTGTCCCACTATCTCGTCCTCTGTCGTCCCCTTCTCCTTGTGCCCTCCATCTTTCCCAACATCAGGGTCTTTTCCAGGGAGTCTTCTCTTCTCATGAGGTGGCCAAAGTCTTGGAGCCTCAGCTTCAGGATCTGTCCTTCCAGTGAGCACTCAGGGCTGATTTCCTTCAGAATGGATAGGTTTGATCTTCTTGTAGTCCATGGGACTCTCAAGAGTCTCCTCCAGCACCATAATTCAAAAGCATCAATTCTTTGGAGATCAGCCTTCTTTATGGAATCACTTCATGGATCACTGCCTTGCCGTGGCGAAGGGGCTTGAATAACTCAGAGAAGCTATGAGCTATGTTATGCAGGGCCACCCAAGATGGACAGGTCATAGTGGAGAGTTTTGACTAAACGTGATCCACCTGGAGCAGGAACCGGCAAGCCACTACAGCATCCCTGCCAAGAAAACTCCACGGACAAAGACAGATTTAATTAGGGCCAAAATAATCCCTGCTGAAACTACATACCAAAGCCATTGACATACCGAAAACAAACCATTCTGTTTGCTGCCACCAGCATTGCTGTCCCAATAATGGCCTGGTTTGGGAGAGATTCACTATGACAACATGGCTATGATACTTTGCATGCATATGCCACCAAGCCCCCTCCAATATTTAGGTGGGAAATCTGTAGATCAGACCAGAAGAATTTGTTAGATGCAGCGTGCATGGTTGCCCAAATTTCCTTGGTGTCAATTTGCAGCATGGATAATTCTGTCTGCATAGCCCATGGTGGTCTAGAGGGGATCAGGTGTGCATCTGTGTTCGCCCGCACACACTGGTGATTTCAGTTTACGAAACCCCTGCTTGTCTCCCAGCCATTCATTCACACACCACACACAGGAGGGATTGTGGCTTTCGCATATGTGGTGTGATCTGCACTGCAAGGTCTCTTGCAGGGACAAAAGTAACCATTTTCTTTTAGTAGCTGTTCATCAATTTTCCACACTTTTGGCTTTGTGCTAAAAATATGCTAGAATGCCTGACCCATGCAAAAGAGGCCATCAGCTGCACTCCATTTCAAGCCTGGACCCATGTGAATTCCAGTTTGTTTAAACTGCCATTATTTACCAGCTGCTTAGCATTCTTTCAAACAGCATTTGATTGCAGGGCAGAAGGGACAAATCCCAATGACTTTAGCTCAAAATAAAGGAAAAGGACTTTTAATAAAATGTGAGGGATTGTAAAAATTCCCCAACAAGGCTGGCCACAATGCATTGTTGTGTGTTCTCCATGCACATTGCATCAAGGTATTCAAGCTGCTCAGTTATGGGTTTTGCACTTACGTGGATCACAGCCTCTTAGTGTGCTAGTAAAGGTAAAGGTAAAGGTACCCCTGCCCGTACGGGCCAGTCTTGACAGACTCTGGGGTTGTGCGCCCATCTCACTCTATAGGCCGGGGGCCAGCGCTGTCCGGAGACACTTCCGGGTCACGTGGCCAGCGTGACGTCGCTGCTCTGGCGAGCCAGAGCCGCACACGGAAACGCCGTTTACCTTCCCGCTAGTAAGCGGTCCCTATTTATCTACTTGCACCCGGGGGTGCTTTCGAACTGCTAGGTTGGCAGGCGCTGGGACTGAGCAACGGGAGCGCACCCCGCCGCGGGGATTCGAACCGCCGACCTTTCGATCGGCAAGCCCTAGGCGCTGAGGCTTTAACCCACAGCGCCACCCGCGTCCCTTTTTCTTAGTGTGCTAGTCCTTCATAAACCACAGTAGACCCCTGGCCACTTTGTGCTGGACTGATTGCATAGTGCGTGCTAGCAGCTGGGATTTTTACACGCTATGAAATATTAGGTGCTTTTTGTTCTGAACTTGAAAGTCATTTTAGGTTCTTAAGGCCTTGAAAGAAAGTACATTCTTAGGATTAGCTTTCCTTTGTAAATTTAAAACACATTAGTAACTCCAAGACCATCAGTTGTATTTAAATTGCAATACAAGTGTGAGTTAAAATAATTCATTATAGCCTCATAATAACTAGCACAGTTCTCTTTCAGTTTTGGATGTCTGTATATTTTGTATGCATAGTATTAAAAGCACAATCGTATTCCTGTCTACTCAGAAGTAAGCTCTACAGACTTTAAAGGTGAAAAGGTACCCCCTGACCGTTAGGTCCAGTCGCGGATGACTCTGGGGTTGCACGCTCATCTCGCTCTATAGGCCGAGGGAGCCATCGTTTGTCCGCAGACAACTTCCATTTCATGTGGCCAGCATGACTAAGCCGCTGCTGGTGAAACCAGAGCAGCACACGGAAACGCTGTTTACCTTCCCGCCAGAGCGGTACCTATTTATCTACTTGCACTTTTGACGCGCTTTCGAATTACTAGGTGGGCAGGAGCAGGGACCGAGCAATGGGAGCTCACCCCGGTCATTGCGGGGATTCGAACCGCCGACCTTCTGATTGGCAAGTCCTAGGCTCTGTGGTTTAACACACAGTGCCACCCACATCCCATTCTACAGACTTTATTGGGCTCTTTAAATTAGCCTCCAGTCTCATATCCCTTGATTCTAGGGAATAAATCTCACTCTCCTACCCTATACATTTTAATTTTAACCATTTAAAGGGATATTTACAAATTGCATATTGGCCCCCATCCAACCCACCGGTCTGATTTCAATAGGAAATAGATTATTGGTGCCTCTATGACAAAAACCTTGCTTTGCTTTAGAAACTCAAAAAATATAAGATAACTGGGGGAGAATCAGGAAGCCTTCTCAAAATGCTTGCAGCTGGTGTATAAGGAGCAAGATGGTCCTTCAGGTGAACATCTTTTGTATTACAAAATTACAGATATCCGTAAGCAGGGGTGTCGACTTGGGCCCAACACTGTGGGTGCCCAGCGCCCCTCACCCTGCGCCGCAATGTCATGATGGGGTGGGGCGCATGCTGCAGTACCCTGGTGGTGACTGGACTGGGGTCTGCACCTCTGCCATGAGGTGCAGGCCCTGATCCAGTCACTGATGCAGTGCCAGAGCACCAGAGGTAAGGCAGCCCTCGGCCACAGCGCTGTGGCCTCCCGCCTCCTCTGCAGCCCAATGCTGGTGCCTCTATGCAACCCACACGCCGCTGCCGCAGCCCTGGGTGCCCTGGGAGGCCACAACACTGGGCCACGAAGGGGGCAAGAGGCAGGAGGCTGCAATGGTGGGCGGGGCGGGGTGGTGGCTGGGCACCCACAGGCACCCACAATGAAAACATTGTGGGTGCGCCTGTTCATAAGCACCTCTCGATATCTAGTGTTTAGTGTTTTTTCTTTCTTTCCTTGCAATCTTATTTTCTACAGTAGGAAACTTTTTGAATATACAGTGGTACCTCTGGTTACGCACTTAATTCGTTCTGGAGGTCCGTTCTTAACCTGAAACTGTTCTTAACCTGAAGCACCACTTTAGCTAATGGGGCCTCCTGCTGCTGCTGCGCCACCGGAGCACGATTTCTGTTCTCATCCTGAAGCAAAGTTCTTAACCCGAGGTACTATTTCTGGGTTAGCGGAGTCTGTAACCTGAAGCGTATGTAACCCGAGGTACCGCTGTAAACTGCACCGTGCTGAACTTGTAACCTGTTTTGTTTCAATTGAATTCATTGCTACAATCTGTCACTCGTTGCAAAACGGCAGAATTTGAGTTTGTTTGGCAGAGAGTGCACTTCAAAAGAAGGAATTGTATATGCTGCTCTGTGCTGCTGAGATATCTCCCAGCTTCATTTTTTGGTGAATGGGTTCAGATTTAAATACTATTAATCCAAGGACTGGGGAGGGGGGCAACTAAAACAATTTGGCTGGGATTCTAAGAGCTAAACAGGTCCGTGTCTGGACGGTTCCTGGATAGGACAACACAGTGTGCACCACCTTGATGGGGGGAAAAGTTGGATGTAATACATTTGTTTAAAATATTGATAGCCCATCTTTCCATGAACCATGCCCAATCAATTGTCTGACAATAACCAGGGACATGTAGGTGTCACTGTTGACTCATCAAGTCTTATCTGAAACATGGGGGCCCTGGGGTCCCGGGCACCCAAAATATTTTTGCTGTAGGTGCCTGGCCTCCACCCCCTGCCACCCTCTGAGGCTGCCGCCACGCCACCTGCTGAGGCTGCCGCAGCCACCAAACATCAAGGCAGCCGAATGCTGAAGCCATCGTGGTCACTGAGCGCTGCAGCCGCCATAGCTTCCATGCTGGCTGAGGCTGCTGAGGCCATGGCTACTGAGGCCATGTGATGTCATTATGGAGCAGCGCAGCGTGCGCTGACGTTGGACAGCCACAGTGTGGGGTCCAAGGTGGAGCCCCTGGGTATGTTGGAATAGGAAAGGGAATTCCTCCTTCCTAACTGATGCTTCTGGTGTTTTTATTTGTCCTAGAATCAGCAAAGCCCAAAGCTATGCAAATCCAGGGAATCCTTTTGTTTGAAAGTGGTTCACACATTTCAGAGAGGTGTTAGTACAAGTTGCTTTCATTTCTGCTTTGATAGGAGGATGGGAAAACTCACTAGAAATGAGACCAAACTGGTCAGATCCATGACAGCAGGGAAGGTGAAAAATTGTCACTCATGTTTGTGCTTTCCCTATTTCTGCCAGTAGTGTGGTGCGTCACCCTCACGTCTGCAGAATGTAAAGACTTGTAGCAGCTTGCCTTGAGAAAAGCATTCTTTTGCAGGGACTGAGTTGTTTTCTGTCAAGGTACTTAACATGGAAATAACCTCTTGAGAGGAACCGCAGGCCAATATTTCAATACCAGTTAGTTCCATTCTTCCTCATAAAAACTGGTAAAGAAGTTCAGGATACAACCTGCATATTGTTCATATGTGTTGATGATTCCCTTCTAAATAACATTTGTCAAGTAAATTCTGTTGATTCAATAGATCTTTCAGTACAGTGGTACCTCGGGTTAAGTATTTAATTCGTTCTGGAGGTCCGTTCTTAACCTGAAACTGTTCTTAACCTGAAGCATCACTTTAGCTAACGGGGCCTCCTGCTGCCGCCATGCCACCGCTGCACGATTTCGGTTCTCATCCTGAAGCAAAGTTCTTAACCCGAGGTACTATTTCTGGGTTAGCGGAGTCTGTAACCTGAAGCGTGTGTAACCTGAAGTGTATGTCACCCGAGGTACCACTGTAATACATTTAAGAATAAGAACATAACAGCAAAGTTGAACTACACATTATCTGTAGATCCTTCAAGAATTTGTTTAGGAATAGGCAGAGTCTAACTACATACTAGACACAAATGTATGTCATCAAATGCCAAGGAGCTATTTTTTTTCAGAAAAGTTACCTTTGAAGAGGAAATTCAGAAGTGGCAGAACAACTTTCCCCCTGTGTAATTACCACTTCTCCATATCACCCACCAAAGCTCCTTTCCCCTAAGCGTTATAGATGTAAGCTTTCACAAAGGGAAAAGCAACCAAGGAGCAATTTGGAGTGGGAGCAGAGGCCGAGGTAGAAAAGGATAAGCACTCTCTGCTGCGATTCAAGCATAAAACGCTCATCAGGAGCAGAAGGGTGGTTCTATTTGCAAGCGCACACCTTCCAAATACGAGCGGGGCATGATGAAGCTTCTTTGTTCTGACCCAGATTATATTTGTCTGGTATGGTCTGCTGTGACAAGCAGAGGCCCTTTGTGCTCCTGGAGAGAGGGTTTTTTTTTAATTAAAAAAAAATTCTACTGCTGCAGTTTAATCTTTGGGAGATCTTGGGGTCTTCTGCATTCAAAACATAGCCTCTACTACTTAGCTGGTGGCCCAATCCTTTCACTGGTTTCTGCAAATGTACCAGTAGGATGCAAATGTGTGATCTATCAAACCTCATTCAGATAAATTAGTTTCCCCTCCAGTGATCAATTCTTTGTGTTCTAAGAAAACGGGAAGAAACTTTTCGTTGTTGCAGCTGCCTTTGGTTGTGTGACTATGCCTTGATGACCCTCAACTTGACTTTGTCCCGCTGGTTGTGCTCCCCTTCATTCTTGAGGAACCCCTTCTCCGCTGCAGGATTGGCGGGGGACAGTTTGCCTGCCATTCATTAACATTTCACTCTCGCCATGTTTTCTGCATGTTTTCTTTGTGCATTTTGGACTGAATAGTTCACCATTGTTTGGATAATTTTTATGGAAGGGGGAAAAAAATACATATATTGAAAATCCGGTGACTGTATGTGGTGACTGGGCTCCCTTGCTTTGCTGTTTCAGATTAGTGCAGTCCTGGAGCTGATAAATACTAACAAAGTGTAACGAATGATCAAAGCTGCATTTACAATGCATTGAGCCGCAAATGATTGATCTGGATGACATAATAATGATAACCAGCGAGGTGAGGCATGCAGAGGTTCCCCTCTAGGTGCATGCCAGGATAAGTAAGCAGGTACCACTCTTAGGTCACTGAGTTTACTCTGACGCTGATATAAGCAACCTACATATGCAGGAGGCGCTGGTTCCATAAGAGAAGCCCTCCAGCAGCTTTGAACCAAGTGTATCCCTTTGATAGTAATTTGTTGTTTCTTTCTACGCAGATGAGGAGATCTGGCCTGACTATTGCATGAGTTTGTGCTTGCAACATCGACTAGTCTGTTTTGTATTTGTTTGTTTTTAAACTCAGGCCCACTCGATGTTAACTGCTTGGAATTCAACAACTGGCAAAGTTGGGTCTCTTTTGTGCAAGCCATGGGCAATGGAAAGCGGAAATCCATTATTTTGGCCTGGCTTTGTAGTACAAGATTCTCAGGATATGTTTGGCTGGCGTGGTTGCTAGACTGTTGTAGGAAAAGAGCTGGGGGGTTTGCTAATCGTGTCAGTCTACTGCTACACAATTAATCTGATGTGATGGAACATGTGATGTAGAGATTGATTTTGGAAAAGTGCATGCTGTAGTCTTTTCTCCATTAACCATAGTCACCACATGAATGTCTGAGATGTGGAAGAAGGGCTCCCAGATTGTACCATATGACTTCCAAGTGGATTTGAGCCCTCAGTTAAAAAAAATAACCATTATATGTTCCCTAATGTCAAAACCCCACCACACTTGGGAACCTAGCATATCAGCCGGGGAAGGAGGTCACACACAGTGCTAATTTTCAATGTGCATGTATCCTTTGATATTTCACAACACTCTTGTTTTCATGCTGAAGATGAAGGCTCCTGATGAGGTAGCCAAATATGCATTCAACGCGGTTCCTTTTCAACACATGTGTACATAAAACAAGATGTACCTTTCCCCAGTAATAAATGTTGATCCCAGAGTGCTGATGGGCAGATTTGCAGAGAATGGCAACTGTTGCCACACACATAAACTAAGCATGGCTTAAGTCTGGATCTGACCCAATAATTTTTTAGGAAAGAGCATGGCCAGTGATTTACAAGGCAGAAGAACCAGGAAATGGTATTGCTCTGGTTAGGTCAATGCAGCGTATGTATGCAAAGAGTTATTTCTATATGAGAGAATATTTATGCAGCCCCTTGTCTTCATTCAGCTAAAGTACAGCCCTAGAAAGACAGTTGTCTGCTTCCCTTTTCTGAGTGTGTACATCACCCTTAAGCTGCGTGCCAGTGGAGTTAGCTCTAAATTCCCTTTGCCCATCTTGAAGCTACCATTAATAACATTACAAATGAAACGACTGATTTCAGTGAAAGGAAATATGGGTCTGGTCAGCCCAGACTTCCTGCATCTGCCAATTGTTCTAAGTGTACGTGTTCATTGATCCCATCATTCCCACAAAATGCTGATCGCTGCTACTCTGTCATTTTAATCATGCAAGGAATTCATTAGCAATGACAGGCATATCTGGGCAGGCATTAGGCTTCTAAACTGTCCAGAAGTCCATTCTAAACTGGCCAGCAGCAGTCGGTCAGATGGGCTCTGGCTGAGGGCCTGTGACCCTCGAGGGCCCACAGTGCCTGGGATCTGACACCAAGGCACCAGCCTACCACCAATCATTGGCCGCCCTTCTCCTCATAAGGACATGTGTGACTGGCTCTGTCCTTGTCCTTCTGTTGGCTCCAACAGCCTTTTGAGAAGAAGAAGAAGAGTTTGGATTTGATATCCTGCTTTATCACTACCCTAAGGAGTCTCAAAGCGGCTAACATTCTCCTTTTCCCTTCCTCCCCCACAACAAACACTCTGTGAAGTGAGTGGGGCTGAGAGACTTCAGAGAAGTGTGACTAGCCCAAGGTCACCCAGCAGCTGCATGTGGAGGAGCGGGGAAGCGAACCCAGTTCACCAGATTACGAGTCCACTGTTCCTACCACACTGACTGCACTTAATGAGGGGGCTTGTGCCATGCTTGTTTTATTGTAATTATTTGTATATTATTAATAGACCTTTGAATGTTTAATTGTTTTTTAATTATTCCCCCCTATGTTTTTAGCTGATCTTATTTTATCAGGTAGGTAGCCATGTTGGTCTGACGCAGTCGAAATATATATAAAAATTAAAAAAAAATGTCCAGTAGCACCTTAGAGACCAACTAAGTTTGTTCTTGGTATAAGCTTTCGTGTGCATGCACACTTCTTCAGATACCGATGGACTTCTATTTCTTGTGGCTCAGTGTGGTGCCTTCCATGGTTCTAGATTCAGGTAGGTAGCTGTGTTGGTCTGATGTGGTCAATATATATATATATATATGTGTGTGTGTGTGTGTGTGTATTGTCCAGTAGCACTTTAGAGACCATCTAAGTTTGTTCTTGGTATAAACTTTTGTGTACATGCACATTTCTTCAGATAGGACATTTTATCTGTAAGCCACCTTGAGTCCCTGTCAGGGGAAAAGGTGGGGGAATAATAATAATAATAATAATAATAATAATAATAATAATAATAATAA
>JAXCMG010000095.1:510814-536339 GCA_034642415.1 Podarcis siculus | reverse complement strand
GAAGACACCCGAGGACACCAAAACCTGCATATATATATATATATATATATATATTATTAAAGTTTCCATAATTTTTTTTAACAACAAAACGAAACAAAACAATACCATAAACACAACAAACAAAAAACAAGTACAATTTCAAAATCTTATTTTCTTATAACTTACTTCCCCGACTTCCTCGTACCTCCCCTTTCTGTATTCCAATTTCTAATCAGTTTTTCAGCAAATCCTTCCCTTATTTTAACTTAAATTTAATCTTATTTATTCTCTTTAACTTATCCAATACCGCTGATAACCACTTGTTTTCAAATCCAACGTCATTTTAACATTCATTAATTTTACAATATTTCTTTAAATAGTCCTTAAATTTTTTCCAATCTTCTTCCGCCGTTTCTCTTCCCTGGTTTCGGATTCTGCTCGTCATCTCTGCCAGACCCATGTAGTCAATCACCTTCATCTGCCATTCTTCCAAGGTGGGTAGATCTTGTGTCTTCCAGTATTTTGCGATAAGTATTCTTGCTGCTGTTGTAGCATACATTAAAAAAGTCATATCCTTCTTTAGCACCCCCTGGTCGACAATACCCAAGAGAAAGGCCTCTGGTTTCTTCGGGAAGGTATATTTAAATACCTTTTTCAATTCATTATATATCATTTCCCAGAAAGCCTTAATCTTAGGGCACGTCCACCAGAGGTGAAAGAATGCACCTTCATTTTCTTTACATTTCCAACACTTGTTATGAGGCAAATGATAGATTTTTGCAAGCTTGACTGGGGTCATGTACCACCTGTAAATCATTTTCATAACATTTTCTCTTAAAGCATTACATGCCGTAAATTTCATCCCGGTGGTCCACAACTTTTCCCAGTCAGCAAACATAATGTTATGACGAAGTCCTGAGCCCACTTAATCATTGCCGATTTAACCGTTTCATCCTGTGTATTCCATTTCAGCAGCAAGTTATACATTTTTGACAAATTTTTGGTACTGGATTCTAACAACTCAATCTCCAATTTTGATTTTTCCACCTGAAAGCCGATTTTCCTGTCCATCTTAAAAACCTCCATTATTTGATAGTAGTGAAGCCAATCTCTCACTTTCCCTTTTAATTTCTCAAAACTCTGCAATTTTGGTCTGTCCCCTTCGTGTTCTAAAATTTCCCAATATCTCGGCCATCTAGATTCCATATTAAGCTTCTTAACAGCCTTAGCTTCCATTGGTGACAACCACCTTGGGGTTCTATTTTCCAACAAATCTTTGTATCTAGTCCAGACATTAAATAGTGCTTTCCTGACAATATGATTTTTGAAACCTTTGTGAGCTTTAACCTTGTCGTACCACAAATATGCATGCCACCCAAAAATATTATTGAAACCTTCTAAGTCCAAAATGTCTGTATTCTCAAGAAGTAGCCAGTCCTTCAGCCAGCAGAATGCTGCCACTTCATAGTAAAGTTTAAAGTCTGGCAGGGCAAAACCCCCCCTTTCCTTAGCATCAGTTAGAATCTTAAACTTAATTCTGGGCTTCTTGCCCTTCCAGACAAACCTAGATATATCTTTCTGCCACTTCTTGAAACAGTCCATCTTGTCAATAATTTGCAATGTTTGAAACAAAAACAACATTCTTGGCAATACATTCATCTTTATAACCGCAATTCGACCCAACAAGGAAAGCTTCAAATTCGACCAAATTTCTAGATCTTTTTTCACTTCTGTCCAAACTTTCTCATAATTATCTTTAAATAAATTCACATTCTTAGCTGTCATGTTTATGCCCAAATACTTCACTTTCTTAACCACATTTAACCCTGTCTCATTCTGAAACCTTTCTTTTTCAAAAGGTGTTAGATTTTTCTCCAATACCTTAGTTTTTAATTTATTCAATTTAAATCCTGCGACATGGCCAAACTCTTGTATTAATTCCAATACCCTTTTCGTACTAGCTTCAGGTTCTTGTAATGTAAGTACCAGATCATCTGCAAACACTCTCAATTTGTATTGTTTAACTCTGACCTGAATCCCTTTAACCAACTGGTCCCTTCTAATCATATTTAGCAAAACCTCCAGGACTGATATAAAAAGTAATGGAGAGATTGGGCACCCCTGACGTGTTCCTTTTTCTATCTTGAACTCTTCTGTGAGCACATTATTTACAATTAATTTTGCTTTCTGTTCAGAATATATTGCACCTATACCATTTTCAAACCCTTGGCCTACCCCCATCCCCCGGAGATTCTGTACAACAAGACTATATAGACAGGGATTCCATTTATCTAGGGAGCTTTAAAACAAAACAAAACAAACAAACAAACAAACAAAAAACCCCACAGTTTTGCCATACTTAGGGGAAAAAACCCACTCTTCTGCTATAATTTCCTATATGCTTTATGCTAATTATACTTAATCAGAATAATACTGAGAAAAATAGGGTAGAGGTAGAAAGATGTGATTAGAAGGGTTAGGGGTGAGAACAAGCAATTTGAAGTACTGTTGATTACACTGTTATTTTTCATATTCTATCATTGCCAACACCTTTAATTTTTTTTGCTTACATTATTGTTATTTATTCCAAGAAAGGGGCTCTGGTAGACCAAGGAGCAAAGGAACCAGCAGCTCATTTGAATGAACCACCACAGCAGAATCACAGAGTTAGGACAAAAGCCCATTTCTAGGCCACCTCTCTGTCTGCAAGGCCACCTGTTCGTCAGTTTACCCTGAAATCGTGTCCTCCTCCCAGAGAACACACGTTGCAGTGAGATAATCAAGATTGACCTCACTACTGTTGTGGGTGGGAGTGATTGGATAGCCACAACAACCCGGTTGGTGGTGCTGGGGTAATTCTGGCCAATGGGATCGTTTCATGCATTAACCGAGGGACCTATATCTACCGCTACATGTTGCGTTGAGCTTCCTCTTTTTCGCCTTGTGCACCGGAGCACTCACCCACCCTCCCTATATTTAGGGTCTTGCTATGACCTTGCTGGGACACGGGTGGCACTGTGGGTTAAACCACAGAGCCTAGGGCTTGCCGATCAGAAGGTTGGCTCCCGTTGCTTGGTCCCTGCTCCTGCCAATCTAGCAGTTCAAAAGCACATCAAAGTGCAAGTAGATAAATAGGTACCGCTCCAGCGGGAAGGTAAACAGCATTTCCGTGTGCTGCTCTGGTTCGCCAGAAGCGGCTTAGTCATGCTGGCCACATGACCTGGAAGCTGTACGCCGGCTCCCTTGGCCAATAAAGTGAGATGAGCGCTGCAACTCCAGAGTCGGCCACGACTGGACCTAATGGTCAGGGGTCCCTTTACCTTTTATAACGTTGCTATGCCGTCGTGGGTCGTCTGTTCTTGAGACAGGGGCCCGGTAGGAATTTTCCCATTTGGCTGATTGGCTGGTGCCACTTGGGTTTCGCCTGCCGCGTAGCAAATCGTCACAACTTTGTAAGGTTTGGCGGTTAGGCATTGGTTCAAGGTGGAGTGGAGGGGAGGTTGTCATGCCCACCCCTCCAATAAGCAAAAGGGTATTCCGTTAAAGGAATCCAGCGGCTCGCCTTGCTTTTGTCCGATTTCCTTCCAGGGCTTAGGGCCACACCAGAGCCCCTGGGAGCATTTGGGGTGAGCTTGAGTCTGAGCCTGGTCCAGTGCTTCCCCAGGATGTTTACCCTTACTGACCTCTGCTGGAGTCCAGTCGTCAGTGCTGCCCTGCCAAGGTCAGGTACAGCTAGTCAGCAACCAACGCCTAAGCAAACCACTCACAATCTGTAATCAATAAAGCTGTAGCCAAAATTATGCCAATAACCTTAAACTAAATTCTGTGTCAATTGTGTCTTTATTTATTAGGGGAGGTCTTGGGATCTTAACACGCAAGTGCAGGCTGATGAGAAGAACACATGCAGGAAGCAGCAGTGTTAGAATCCAGCCAGATCAAGCAGGTGAGTCCAACTAGGAGCCAAAAGAGAAAGCAAGTTAATAGCTAATATAATGGGTTGAAGGAGAGATTTCCCCTGATCCGAAATACAACACTCTGTTGAGCCTCTCAACCAACATTCTTCTGTTTGCAGCAGTGTGTGAAACTGGCCAACAAACTGTCCCGTCCCCCAACAATTACTCTGTGGTCAATGGCCACAAAGCATGCTCAGTCAGGGTTTTGGGGTTTTTTGCCCACTTTCGCCCCAAAGGTTATTTTTTGTGGGGAGGTGTGCTTCTACAAAGCTTGAGATTCCTCCAAGCAAGTTGATACCTCCCTCTTGGGTGTGGTTTTGTGCTGTTTTTACAACGTAAGGATCCATGCTCAGAGAATGAGATCACTGTTTGTATTTACAAAGGAGGGTGATAAATCATAAAGCAACACCCTGATTATGGAACCCCTCCCTTAAGAGAGTCAGGCCCAGGCATAGGCCAACTCGGCCCTCCAGATGTTTGGGGACTACAACTCCCATCATCCCTAGCTAACAGGACCAGTGGTCAGGGATGGTGGGAATTGTAGTCCCAAAACATCTGGAGGGCCGAGTTGGCCTATGCCTGGTCAGGCCCCATCTCCACTGTATTGTGCCTCTTTAACCATCATGACTTTAGTTTATTTTATAAAGTTTTAGTTTATTACGGGTACCAAGAGTTGTTGAGACCCTCCCCCCCCCACATTTCTCTCTCACAGCTACCGTTTCCTGAAGGAGAGGTCTAACAATCAATAACTCTTTCTAGGGAACTCTGGGAATTGTATCTCTGTGATAGGGGTCTCCAAAGAACTCTCAGCACTTTTAACAAACTACAGTTCTCAGGATTCTTGGAGGGAGGGTGAGCATCACACTGTTTAAAGCAGTGTAATACTGCTATAAAGTTATAGTGCAGACGGGCTCATTTCGTCCCCTCAAAGCTGTGTGCACACTGTAACTTCCAAGAATTCTGGGTGCTGAAGTTTCCTGAGTGCTGCTGAGACTTGTAACTCTCTGCGGGGTAAAAGCTACAGCGCCCATATTTTTTTGAGAGAAAGAATGTGCTTTCAAGGTGCAGTGTGTACACAGTCTGAGTTTTAGGAAGGTGGCAATAGGCTGATCCTTTAAACTTCGTACTGTAGTAGTGTTTACAAACTGACCCATTCTTTTCACTTTCCTCTATTGCTTCTCTCTTAATGGCAGAAGCTGCTTTGGGTGCCCTTTTAGGGCCAAAAGGTTGGATACAATTTTTTCCAAAATAAATCATTGACAAGGACAACCCTGCCCATGGAGGACCATCTAACTTTGGCCTAATTCATATCATGAGATCGCAGTCATGAACACATCCCTTATAAACCTGATGAGCAGAGTGCTGGATGAGTTAAGTGAATCCGTGAACTGACCTTGGCAGTTTTGAATTGGTACCATTTCTCCTTCTAAGCGTCAGAAGGCCCTATTTTGACCAGAATTTGGCAAGTCTAAACCCTTGGGTATTTCCGAAGGGGGGAAAGTACAAGCAAATTATCACGGGAACAGCAGAGTTGGCAAGAGGCAGAATGTTGGCTTTCTGCTCCACTAGACTCCTTCAGGGCATGTTCATACTAGCAGAGAAGGCAGTGAAATACCCAACCCTTTTGCGGCAGGCAAGGTGATGCACTTAGAGTTAAATACTCACCCTGCCCACAGGCCTCTCTGCACCCTTCTGTTCACAGGCTCTGCCCATTTTTAATCCTTCCACTCCACAATTCCCTCGGAATCAGTCATTGATTAAACTTGCCCTTCTTCACCTGCTGTCACAACCACCACTAAATCCCAAAGCGGCTCCACCCTACCCAACAGCCCTGCTGTGGAAAGGCATCTTTCACAGGAGCCAAATCAGCAGCTCAGCCATAAATTACTCTTAAAAGGGAACGAGCCTGCTTGCACAGAGATGCCCAGAGAAATGACACACACCCGGTGCTTTCCTCACACAGTATAAATGGTTGGTCATGCGAGCCACCGTGTGAAACCAGTGTCCCATTTATATGATATACAAAAATAAATGGCAATAAAAGGAGGTTATGTGCAAGACAATCCCCATATAAACCCAACTCTTTGGAGCTCAGGGTCTGGGCGCACAATCCTTTGACTCCAGCAAAGTAGAATAAAACCTATTTGAAATATATTATTTGATGAAAGCAGATGTCAGCATATACTGCTTATGTAATTGATATTTGATTTATTCAAGATTTATGCATGCTGTGCCTTAGATTTATTAATGATAATCCCCTGCTCTTGTGTTTAATATAGTGGAACCAAAACATAATTTGCTGGGATCAGTCAGAAATGCATCAAAGTGATTAACTCTACATGCAAACCATTATCCAGTGACATCCCTACTGTGCATAGTGCAAAAGAAGGCAATAATACCATAATTGGCTTCACTTAAGCAAGTTGGGTATTTGCTGTGATTGCTGGTAAAACTTGGTCCCTTTAATCTCTGCGGCTCTGTAACTCATCATCCTTCATCATCAAGCCTTCCTTCCCCCACCCCCACCACTGAAGCCTTAGAATAATAATAATAATAATAATAATAATAATAATAATGTTATTGAAAATTGTATTGGATCAAGCAATGAAATGCATGGATGTGCTTGACTAAATCTCAATTAAACCATTGTCTTGCTCTACGTTAGAGCTTCCCGCATGCCTTCAAGTATGCATATCAAAAGTGTGTGATTTGCTACACAAGCTATTCTATGCTTACACAAAAAGTTATTGTAAGAAAACTCATGAGCCTACCTGAACTTCTAATTAGATAGTGGAACACAACTATGTTAAGCAGGACAGCTTTTGATTCACCTCTCCTTGCTGGATATATTATCATGCAAAACAAGAGCTGTGTTGTCTATGTATCTCTTAGATAGATTCTCTCTATATAGGAGGAGAAGAAAAAACCCACAGAGTGACCAGTGAATTTCCCAGGAATAATGAGCATGAAGACGTGACTCCCAGAAAACCCACCCCACCCCCAAAACCCTGGAATACCTTGTGTTCTCAAGCTTTTGTTGTCTCCGGACAGGATAATAAACCTGAGACAGAAACTCCAGATCTTGAGCCTGGAAACACATCTGGAGAAGGATCAGGCAACGTTCTGCCACGACTTCTCTCCCTTGTAGCAACAAACATGACAACCTTTCCCCAAGTATGTATCGCTGGCAAATAAAGTTAATTCTCCCCATTAGCTTGATTAAGCTGGAGCTGGAGTGGACAAAAGCATCCTCACCCTTGAGGGGAGTAGCCCTGTCTTGGATAGCATTGCTTTGGCTGCTGGAATTTGGGTATGTAATAAAATGCAGGCTTTTAAAGATTCTTTTCCCCACCCCACCCCTACATTCCAAGGAAAAGTACCGGTACCTATGGAAATCTTGAGCAGAGGACTGGAAGAGGGGCATTGGGGCTGCTTAATCATTTCATAGAATCAGAATTGGTAGGGACCTCAGGAACCAGATACTCCAACCTCCTGCAATGCAGGAATCTCAACGAACAAATATACCCACAACGTAACTGGCTGAGTTTAACTATACAAATTCTTTATACATCATATAAACTTAACTCTTTTCACATTATCTAATTGAGTAGAAGCAATTAAGGACCGACATAAAATAAAAGCGGCATACAGCAACATACAAGTACTGCTCCTGAAAGTTGTTACGCCAAGACATACGTGGGACACAAAAGCTTCTATTTGGACATTACCTATAGAAGAACTGATCTATTTGTATTTCCTGTTCTAAATGTTGGTCCTTAATTGATTCTACTTAATTAGATAATGTGAAAAGAGTTATGTTTATATGATGTATGAAGAATTTATATCGTTAAACACAGCCAGTTATGTCGTGGGTATATTTGTTAGTTGAATTTACGTAACTATCGGTTTGACAGTGTTGTGTAAGGAATCTCAGCTAAAGCATCCATGACAGTTGGACACCCAACCTCTGCTTAAAACCCTCCAAGGAAGGAGAGTCCACAACCTCCTGGTGGAGACCATTCCACTTCCGAACAGCTCCTGCTGTTGGAAAGTTTTTCCTTTGAACCACATCAGCAAGGCCAAGAGGGGATTTTGCCATGGGCTTGTGCCCTGGGGAGGTCACTTGGGTACTGCCAACTCAGCAAAAACTATGTTGAAGGCAACAGTCATGAGTTACTGGTCTCTGCAACCACAGCAGGCGCTGAGATTCTCCAGCAGTTTGGCTTCACCACTGGAGACGCACATCATTGCATCTCGAGGCAGATGGATAACAGCAACAAGAAGCATGTGGCATTGTCCCCAACCATGTTTGGCTTTCCCTGGCCACCATTGACATGTGAACCCTGGAAATTAATCACAAGAGGATGTGGAACATACGGTGAAAAAGCTTATTCACCCTATGCTACAGGGCATAATAGTTATTATTATTATTATTATTATTAGTAGCAGTAGTACCCCACCCATCTGGCTGGGTTTCCCCAGCCGCTATGGGAGGCTTCCAACAAAGATTAAAAATACATTAAAATGTTACACATTGAAAACTTCCCTGAACAGGGCTGCCTTCAGATGTCTTCTAAATGTCAGGTAGTTGTTTATCTCTTTGACATCTAGTGGGAGGGCCTTCCACAGGGAGGGCGCCACTACCGAGAAGTCCCTCTGCCTGGTTCCCTGTGGCTTTGCTTCTCACAGTGAGGGAACCGCCAGAAGGCCCTCGGCGCTGGGCCTCAGTGTCTGGGCAGAACAATGGGGGTGGAGACGCTCCTTCAGGTATACTGGACTGAGGCTGTTTAGGGCTTTCAAGGTCAACACACTTTGAGTTGTGCTCGGAAACGTACCGGGAACCAATGCAGGTCTTTCAGGACTGTTGTTATATGGTCTCGGCGGCTGCTCCCAGTCACCAGCCTAGCTGCCGCATTCTGGATTAGTTGTAGTTTCTGGGTCACCTTCAAAGGTAGCCCCACGCAGAGTGCATTGCAGTAGTCCAAGCAGGAGATAACTAGAGCGTGTGCCACTCTGGTGAGACAGTCCGCGGGCAGGTAGGGTCACAGCCTGCGTACCAGATGGAGCTGGTAGAAAGCTGCCTCTCAATACAGAATTGACCTGTGCCTCCATGGACAGCTGTGAGTTCAAAATGACTCCCAGGCTGCGCACCTGGTCCTTCAGAGGCACATTCAGGACCATTCTCCTTTCCCTTCCTCCCCCCCCCAACAAACACTCTGTGAGGTGAGTGAGGCTGAGAAACTTCAGAGAAGTGTAACTAGCCCAAGGTCGCCAAGCAGCTGCATGTGGAGGAGCAGGGAAGCGAACCCGGTTCACCAGATTACGAGTCTACCGCTCTTAACCACTACACCACACTGGCTCTCCGTGCATTTAAATCCAGACTTTTGCAAATCGTATGCAGCTTTGTATACATGGAGAACTGCATTGTAAAATCTGGAGAAGTGTAAATTTCAAGGGTAAGTTTACACATTGCTCTTATTGTTTCAAAAGATGCGGATTTGGAAAATTCACCTCTAATTGCGAACTGAATCGAATTTCTCCACCACCCCTTGTCCAGAGTCCAAATTCATGCCCCACTTTTACTTGGGTGCAGCCTGAGCTACTTTGGATTTTAACACGCAGAAAAGAGCAGAGGAAAGAATTGTGGAACTTGATGAAAAGTGCCCTTTAAGCCTGTTTCTAGTAGTGGCAAAGAGAAAGGGAAATTCACACCTGAGGCCACAGTAAAGAAGGCTAGAAGGTTAGAGCCAAGTCCAGACAACAAACTCACAAGCTCTAAAATCCAAACAATTTGTTTACATCAAAGCACTTGTTACTGGAGACTGAGAAAAGTCTGTTTATGTCTCTCTTGCTTGTCCCTTTGGCTATAGGAACCCAGCTCCTAATTGACAGTTCCCTTGGGATCGTTCAGTTTTGACTAAGCTATACTTGGCCAGGCAACCAGACACATACCTTAAAGCAGCCGTATTGCTGCCTTTATGGCTCCCCAAAGCCCTTGGCGCTGGTGCATTTTGCTATTATACCTAAATGTCATGGAACCTCCTTTTCTCATAGGGAATGTCAAAGAGGGAGATTCTCCTTGGGGGAAAAAAAGAATGTCATAAACAACAGCAGTGACTTCTCTGTTTGTTTTTCAAACCTGAAATGCTTTTGAATGATTGCAGGCTTTCCATGCTGAAAACTGAGGATAATTTTGTTGAGCAGACGTAGGATTGTGTGGGACTTGTAGGCTGGTGTTAGAATGTGACGAAGAACAACCTGAAACCACACTAGCAAAACCTGGCCTAGTTACAAGAAAGCCCCGTTTTAAACCACAAGACTGTGCAATGCAGAGAATCTCACCAACTTTCCAAGAACTCTGCTTGGTTAATTCATCCCGTATGAAGAATGACCACTACCCTCTAGAGATCAGCACATGAGGAGGACATATGCAGTAGGAATGTAGATTTTAACATTTCAACATTGGGCATTTTCACCGGGGGCAGGGAATTAAGCTGGTTATTCTGCTTCACTGTACTTCTAATAGGCTTTATATTCACCACCCCACACATCTGGGGTTGTAAGTAACCAACCTCAAAGAGACAAATATGGAAAAAATTCCCACCCAACCTGCACAATTCCCTACTCCATTTATTCTCTTGTTCCATGGTGTTCCAGCCCCTGCTTAGGTCTTTGTTTTTGCTAGCTTGTTTGTTTGTTAAATCGGAGCCTCCTAATTGAGGGTCCACGTTGCGTGCGGGCCCAAGGTGCCCCCCCACTATCCTTGAGGGGGTGTGGGATTGAGCCCGGCCCATGCAATAGCCCTATGGTCACACCACAGCCTTTTGGCCAAGCAGAGATTGGTGGCAGATTGTGGGGGCATATAAAAGGTGACGGCACATTGCTGGGGCTTCACCTGGCTTTGCGCCGCCGAACAACCCACCCTTTATTTTAGGTGCTTGCTTTGGCCTTGCTCTGGACTTCAGTTGGTCTCCTGTTTTGGAACAGGGGCTGGGTAGGAATTTTTTCCATTTGGCAAATTGGCACTTGCCATTTGGTTTTTGCCCACCTCTTAGCAATCGTCACAACTTTGTAAGGTTTAGCGGTTAGGCATTGGCTTATTGTGATGTGGGGGAGGGGAGGTACGGCCATCACCTGCCCCTCCAGGTACAAGGGTGTTCCGGTAAAGGAATCCGCGGGTCTGGATCTCGTCTGAAGTCTGCTTGGGAGGCTAGGGCCATGCCAGGACCCAGCGGGAACCCAGGGGTGAGTTTCAGTTGGTCACCATTGATGGAGCTCCCTCTGTTGGTGGTTTACCCTTCCAGACTTCCTGCAAGGTGGGCAGGAGTCAGATATAGTTATTGCCAATGCCTGAGCCAATACCACTCACATTGCTGTAATCAATAAAGTTGTGGCCTAAATTTTTGCCCGTTAACCTTTAAACTAAAATTCTGTGTCAGTGTGTATTTATTTATCCTTGGGGGGCGCCAGGGTCTTGACATGCAAATACTGAAATTTCAACTAATTTCTACAGTAAGCTAGGTCATAACTAAAGGGAACGGAGGAAGATAAAACATTGCATGCCAAAAACATTGGGGGCCAAAATGAGCCCCCCCTCAAATGGTAAAAAGACACAATAAAAAGAAAAAATACTTTCATCTGATGTTGATGTAGCAGTTAAGACCAAGAGCTGCTACCATTTCAGTGGATGTTAACGAAGGAAATTGGGATTCACCACCTTGATAATAAATACTGGAAGTAAGATGAATGAATATATTTAGAGAGGCTTCCCCCTGTGTGAATGAAGCACTGAATGACCAACAGATCTCAGACCAGAAAAGGTCAGTCTTCCCCAACCTAGTGGCTTTCAGATGTTTTGGACTACAATTCCTATCAGCCTGAGCTAGCCTTCCTCAACATCTGGAGGGTCCTAGGCTGTTTAAGATGTTTTCTATGTAATCATGTGAAAGATGATCAGCGATGCAACTACACTTTTTTTTGCCTCTAATGCACATTTAAAAACCCCCAGATGCTGTTTCTCCTCTGCAACCAAATGTCAGGAATGCATTATATTTTGAAAGAAAACCTGCAGTAGCGAAGGATACTTCTTTTGCATGCCACTTCCCCCTCATAAATATGCCTTAGCTCAGGCATAGGCTAACTCGGCCCTCCAGATGTTTTGGGACTACAATTCCCATAATCCCTGACCACTGGTCTTGTTAGCTAGGGATGATGGGAGTTGTAGTCCCAAAACATCTGGAGGGCGAAGTTGGCCTATGCCTGCCTTAGCTGCTTGTTCTCCAACGGGGGCTCCCACATAGGAGCCGAAGAGTTGCATTTGTAAACATGTGTGTTGAAACCTGGCTCCTGAAAAAACTGTTAGGAAAGGAACTACAGGCAGGAAAAGGGGAATTAAGCACCTCCTCCCATCTGCAGAGAAAGGGTATCTTTGCCCAGGATCTCAGGACATGAGATGGAGGTGGAACATGTAGTTTTGAAAGATTATAGGAAGTGCATGCTAGAATATGAGAAAGCGTGTTCTCCTTCATAGAGAGCATGTGTTGCAGTGGGGTCTGACAGGCCACCCCTCTGTTGCTGGACGGGTTAGTATGGATGACCATCCACAGTGATTGGGCGGTTGGGTTACTGGGCAAATTTTGGTGTTGCCATTTAGGGGGACGGACCAAAGGTTAGAAAATCAAGTCACGCAGCACTGACTGGGCTCTTTTGCTGCATGCATCAGATCACCTGCCCACCCTCCCTAATCTAGGGCTATTGCGTTGACCTTGCTATGTCTGTCATGGGGTCGTCTGCTTTTGGGGCAGAGGCCTGGTAGGAATTTTGTCCAATTGGCTGATTGGCTGGTGCCATTTGGTTTTTGCCTAGTGCGTAGCAAATCGTCACGACTTGTAAGGTTGGCGGTTAGGCATTGGTTCAAATTGGTTGGTGGAGGGGTAAGGATTGGCGGTGCCTGCCCCTCCAATGCTGCTGCTGCGAGGGAATTCCATTAAAGGAATCCAGGGGCTTGCCATTCTTTCATCTGTACCCCTGAATGGGGCTTAGGGCTGCGCAAGCCCCCGGGAGCATGCGGGGAGGGGTGAGGGTCTGCTGCCCGGCTCCATGCTCTCCCCAATATTGTTTTCCCCTACTGGCTTTCACTGGAATCTGGAAGTCAGTTCTGTCCCTGGGCGGGGGACAGATAGTCAGAACCAATGCATAAGCAACCACTCACATTTATGTATTTTAATAAAGTTGTGGCCAAAATGATGCCAAAAACCTTAAACAAAAATAATGTGTGAATTGTGGATTATTGAGGGGTGGCTTGGGGGACCTCAACACGCAACTGAGCTGAACTCGTGGAAACGTGAGTCTCCACTACTGGAGAAGACTCCCATACTTTGGGCACAAAACTGGCGTCCATGATAATAAAGCTTTGTGGAGAAAGATGGCAAACCCATTTGTCTGCTGCAGCCTGACTTCTGCTATGTACTTTTGAAAGGAAACCAGCTGTGCAGAATCAGAATATAGCCACCAAGAAATCTGCTCTTATATGAAGTCACTAGCACCTTTTAGACATCATATCAAATGCCCGCTTCCCTAAGTCCCATTGACTTCAGTGGAGCCTATTTCTGAGTCGACATTCATAGGAATGAACTCTAAGCCCTTTTGTGTGATTTTGAAAAGTGGTTGGTCTGAAATGTATTCTGTCACTACCAATTCAAAATGGCAATTATGATCGGGGGCCAGGCTGTGCCTTCTCCCCCCACCCAAAATGATCCTCAGGCAATGTTCAGAGGCCCAATGCCATATAGACTCCCCTCTCCTGAGGTATTTACATGAGACAGGGACTTCTCTTCACTGCTGATCAGGTTTCAAACTTTCTTCCTCATGGACATCGGCAAAGCGTCAGCCTTTGTGAATTTTAGGCAGCGGATGAAGACTAGTTCTTTTTGTAGTTTTCAAAATTGCAGATAGCAGCAAGCAATAAACATCAGGCTGTTAAAAAAGCAGCAAAAACTTTTAGGGATAGACAGAGACAGCTACTTCTGATCTATAGCAGTTTTGCACGTGTTCATTCATAAATGCAATTCTAAATGCATGTTTTAGAATAAATATGTTCCATTCCATTTCTGCATTATTCTGCAATTATTATTAAAAATTTTTTAAAAAAAGATGCAGAAAAATCATATTTAAATATGTATCTTGTTTTAATGTAAACAGTTCAGAAGTGGCTTATTCCAAAACATGCATTAAAATGGCCTTGTGGTATGTTTATTTTAGTTATTTTAGTTTCAGAGATGTGTGATATCTGAAGGGTAATTACAATCCGATCCACATATTATTCTGGGATGCATGGATCAGGTCAGTTTTCATGAGACCTCACAGAAATCAAATTCCTCAAGCATCCCTAGATGCTATGCCATTTTTATGCTGTTAGGTTTTTATTGCCACATTTAAAGTTCTTTTATGCTGCCCTGCGGATCTTTCTTTGTTCACCAAAAAGCATCATATAACCTTAAACAAACAAATATTTCTTAAAAAAACAGCAACTGGATTCTGGTGCTCCTGTCAAATTGTAAAAGTTGTGTTGTGGGTGTCAGTGAATTGGCCATTGACAGAACAGATTTAGGACTGCTGGAACAAACCAATCCTAATATTTGCCTGAGGACAGGAAGAACACACATTGGATAATGTTTAATCACTTACTAAATAATAGTCTCTGAAGAGGGCTCAAAAGGTTTAGAACAAAATCTTGGTTTATGTGTATAATTTGATTTATTGGTCTTCTATGCTTATGATAATATTTTATTCTCCTGTTAATTATGCTGTGTTAAATGTGCATTGTATCTTTTACTTCCTATTGTAATGTTTTCTTTTGAAATGTTTACGATAATATTTTTAGTCAGATTTGCTGCATTAAATGTGCATTCTGTAGTTGACTTCCTCTGTAACATTTTATTTTGAAATCTTCAAGATAATATTTTAGTTTCCCGTTAATTTTGTTGCTTTGGATGCAGACCCTATATTTGACTTTCTTCGGTAATGTTTTATTATTGATTTTTTTATTTGATGTTTTAATGTGTTGCAAACCACCTTGAGATTTTTTTTCTTTAAATGAATACTACTAATAATAATTTTACTGGTCTCTGATAGCTCTGCATGATATCTTCATGTTTGTTCATCAATGGCCTTCATTAAAAAATAAAATTGCTGAAGACATGTGATTCTTTCCTGTGTTGGGCAAAGTTACTAAGTATTCTAAACAAAAGGATAAAATGTAGTTCAAGCAGATGAAAGAAATGTGCACAAAACAGATGAAAATGTTGCACGGTAAATCTGAAGTGCAGCATCGAGTGCCATTTTTTAAAGTGGATTTCTGTGAGGGGGTGGCACTGAAGAAGGCACATCCCTGCTGGTGGTACAACTAGTCAAGGCAATGACCCCACCTGGAAAGGATAAATCTGCTGGAGAGAATTATGTTTATTTTCCTTTACCTACACAGCCCACCATTCTAAATATTGCATTATAGCTGACAGCGGGGTCTTGCGGTGCAGCCAAAAGGTTTTCTGAGGGAAGTGCTCTTGGAATGCAAGCTTAATTTGTTTATTTCACCTATGCGGAGTATAACCGAGGACAGAGATTGGGGAGAGATTGGAAGGGAGAGATTGGAAGAGGGGGGAAACACACACACACACACACACACACACACACACACACACACACACTTTCCCCAGAATAACGCAGTATACTAATTCATTCCGATACTGCTATTTAGTACCTGCAAAGTCTATCATGATGCATTATTAAATTCATGTATTATTGAATCACAATTCTTGTTGCCTCGTAAGAAATGTGGGTGATTTCTTGGCTTAAATTAAAGCACTGCTTCCTTATTTGAATAAAACCACATTGCTGGTCTGCCTAGCATGATAATCAGAAAACTGCATTAGGCAGGTAGTGCTGTATGAATTAAAAAGTAATGAAACACGACTTTTCAGTCAGACATTGTTCCCTTGCTGCTTTTCATGACAGCAGACTTCCTCCTTTGAGTTGATAAGACAACGGCAAATGAAGATAGCAACATGAGAGCAAAATCATTCACTCTAATAGGTTCCACCTGTGCAGACTTCAGCTCATTTACATGGCTGCAGAAAAATTAGAAATCATGCGGCAATTAGTCTGTTCTAGATTATGCGCTCTGTCAACTGATACCACTCTAGAGAGCAGTAGTGCTAAAATGGTTTCAGAAGATAAATCTACTAGCCTATACAAACATTTTTAATTACCTGGAAAACTGAATTGCCTGTTTAGAAACCTCCACTGTGAACCCAGGCTGCCCAAACAGGCCTGGCATCAGATGTCAGAAAATCCAAATGTTTATATAATTGACTTTTACAATGTTTGATGACTTGTTGAAACTGAAATTATGTCTTCAATTCTGCTGCTTTGTACAGCTGAGTAGTTAAAAGAAATGCCTGTTCAGGGACAAGGAGGTGTAATACATTAAAAGCTTTCTCCCCTCACCCCCCTCATCCTCCTAAGTATGTTTATTTCTTTCAGCCCTAGCCTGGGAAACCTAATCAGTGTATTCTGATTATTTATTGTAAGATGATCCCTTCTATTCAACAGCATAGGGTTGCCCAGTGGCATTCACAATATAAATTAAAGGCCAGATTGTGAAGTCTCTGGGAGCAATCCAACAAGCACCACTTTGGCAGCACAGAGGGAAAAGAGGATCTCCACCGCACTTCAGACGACATGCAATTATTAGCTCCATTCCTGTAACTTTGGCAACTAGGCAAGGGCAGCAGCTAAACTGGACCTTGCAATCAAATGAGCCTGTACCAGAAACATATGCCAAAGCCGAAACTGTTGTGTGATGCATCATTCAGATGGGCATCATTCAGATGGGTCTTTGGTCTGTCTAAAAGGTAAAGGGACCCCTGACCGTTAGGTCCAGTCGTGGACGACTCTGGGGTTGCGGCTCTCATCTTTCTTTACTGGCCGAGGGAGCCAGCGTTTGTCCGCTTCTGCAGACAGTTTTCTGGGTCATGTGGCCAGCATGCCTAAGCCGCTTCTGGCGAACCAGAGCAGCGCATGGAAACGCCGTTTACCTTCCTGCCAGAGCGGTACCTATTTATCTACTTGCACTTTGATGTGCTTTTGAACTGCTAGGTTGGCAGGAGCAGAGGCAAATTGGTTCATTCAGTGTTTTTTTAAAAAAAAGTTTCTCATTTTTCCTATCTTTAATTTGTTTTTCCAACCTTAAGTTCCTCAAATTTCCACATCAGTTTGCAAATTTAAAAAGGGGCATCGTGAAAATTCACCAGCATTTTACTGAAAATGTCTCCTTATATATACATTTTTGCAAAGCATTTCTTCCAATTTAATGCATTTGGGCATGTTCTTTTTGCTAATATATTTAATGCACACTTTACCCTAGTATAAACATTTTTGTGCATGTTACCCAGCTGCAGAATTACATTGCAAAACTTGGAGAATTTCAAGAGGTGCTTGTGTTTTGGTTTATCCTGACCCTCCCCCATTAAAAATCTACCGTATTTTTTGCTCTATAAGACTCACCTTTTCCCTCCTAAAAAGTAAGGGGAAATGTGTGTGTGTCTTATGGAACGAATGCAGGCTGCTCAGCTACCCCAGAAGCCAGAACAGCAAGAGGGATTGCTGCTTTCACTGCGCAGCAATCCCTCTTGCTGTTCTGGCTTCTGAGATTCAGAATATTTTGAATGGAGAATGAAATGAAGGGACTATGCAGAACTTGACAAATTAACAGGAAGGATCTGAAACCAGCGGGACCAGAAGTTCACCAAGGACTGGAGCAAATTTACAGACTATTTGAAAAGTATATGCGATGACCAAACAACGTTTGTAGGTTTAAAAGAAGCTCTGTGAAGAATGAATAGTAGAAATATTGTAAAAATGAAAAAGGAGATAGGATATGTTATTAATGTAAGGCAATATTAATTAAGAAATGCGGAAGAAGTGATTAAGGCGGAGGATTATCAGAGGAGCTGATGGAAGTCCAATAAGTGTGTGATGGTGACAAAGTGGAGGTTATTTTTTATAATTTTTGTAGTTGTAAAATAATAAAAAAAGAGATTCAGAATTTATTTTTCTTGTTTTCCTCCTCCAAAAGCTAGGTGCGTCTTGTGGTTTGGTGCGTCTTATAGAGCGAAAAATACGGTATTTGCCTTTCTCACTTACTGAAATCTGAAATGTGTCCCATTTGTATGCATAATGTGTTGGCCAACAAGCAGACTCTGCCCATTTGAATCACAGCTCACAATGGCTAGTTGTGAACAGCTTGGGTACAATCTCCCTCCTGCTCCAATCTCATTCATTTCAATGGACCTAATGGAAAAGACCTCCCCACTAAATGGCATACACACCTTATTTAAAGTCATGGTATAAAACAAGAGGCCCTGTTGGCATTTATCAGAGTAACCTCCTTGTAGTAATTTTGCCCACTTACATCAACAGATGATGTAACCCCATGGGTTTAAATAGCTGCTCATGGGCAAGCCATCTTTAATGGCTTTCTGAGTTATTAAACAATCTGATGTAATTAACACCCATGCAAATATAGCTGGTTCGTAAAATGTAGGGTGTATAAGAAGCAGGGAAAATTGAAAGACAGGTTTCCAGGGACTTCTTCTGAAGCATGTAAAATATTTATATACATCCTTTCAGCCCATTTTTAGCAAGGTGGACCAAGGCAGGAATTTTAGCTGTCTTCCTTTTGATTTCCCTTTGTTCAAATGCCTTGATAGATTTCCACGGTGATGTGGATACCGGGCTGTCATGTGACCATTTAAATGTAGTACAACATGGGTTTTAAGTTGAGCTGCTTTGCAGTTTAGTCTATCTTTGCCACCTGACTGTGAGTATGCGCAGCCGACTGCACCTTTCCAGCCCCTGAATGTCTGCCAGTCCAGGCATCAGAAAAGTTGGAGACTTCAAGCAATCTAGACAGAAGTCTTCATGCCTGTCCTAACAGATCTCCACTCTTAGGCTCTTCTGTTAGGTGGGAAAGGAGGGGCCCCTTGCACTGAAGTCTAGGTGCTCTCTTCCCTTGATGTATGAGCATCGCTGTCACAGTAACAATCAATCAAGCATAGTCATGTGCCCAAGCTGATCCCTTGATTTCAGAGAAGTTGCTGGATCCACAACACTGTGCACACACATTGAGGCAAGAGCTTATGCAGCCTGAGGGCTAAGAGACTGAGCAATAGGTTAAGGAAATCCCTCTTTTGAACCTTGGCCCTGCATCAAATTCACTAGTTACTGTTAAGTTGTGGGTGAACATATCAGACGACACAGCGATTCTTCAAACAGCTCTTGTTTATTCACAGGCCAGAACAGAACTGAACTGAAGGGTTCAGCCAGCTTGCTTATATAGAGCTCCACTACAACGCAACAGTAACAATTTTCTGTAACTATCCAATCACTGAACGTCACTTTCGATCCCTTATTTGCAAATGTGGACCTGAACTATCTACAGTATCCCCCTGCTGGCCCAGGGTGAGAACTTCAGTACATAAGGCAGTTACCGTATTTTTTTCTCTATAAGACTCACTTTTTCCCTCCTAAAAAGAAAGGGGAAATGTGTGTGCGTCTTATGGAGCGAATGCAGGCTGCGCAACTATCCCAGAAGCCAGAACAGCAAGAGGGATTGCTGCTTTCACTGCGCAGCGAATCCCTCTTGCTGTTCTGGCTTCTGAGATTCAGAATATATTTTTTCTTGTTTTCCTCCTCCAAAAACTAGGTGCGTCGTGTGGTCTGGTACGTCTTATAGAGCGAAAAATACAGTACCCTTAGACAAGCAACTCTCTTTTGGCCTGTTTAACACCCCCCCACCTCCAACCAGGGGCAGACTTTGGTCTTTCAAATTTCAGTGGCGCCCTCTGCGAGGCCAAAATCTGGCGCTTCCCTGCATCTCGCCTTCCATTTTACTCAATTCAATACATCATAGTTATGACACCCTGAGGACTCCCCTAGACTCAGTGCCCAGGGCAGCAGTAATGGTTGCGCTGCACTGAATCCGTCTCTGCCCCCCCCCCCCCCGCACCTGTAAATGGGAATAATAACTGCCCAAGAACATCCCAGGAGTGTGATTGCACTGGGAAGCGACTCCCTCTGCTGCCAATGCGTGTGCTAGTCACATTCCCTGCCAACTGTGTATTCAGCGCGCATGAGAAGGGAGGTGTCTATGGCAACTGGAGATCAACCAAGACCTTCCTAGCCCATTAGGGTACCCACACCTTGAGCAGAGGAGTGATACATGCATATTACTGCTACTGCTACTACTAATAATGTAATAATAATAATTTATTATTTATACCCCGCCCATCTGGCTGAGTTTCCCCAGCCACTCTGGGCGGCTCCCAATTGAGCGTTAAAAACAATACAGCATTAAATATTAAAAACTTCCCTAACCAGGGCTGCTTTCAGATGTCTTCTAAATGTTAGCTAGTTGTTTAGCTCTTTGACATCTGATGGGAGGGCGTTCCACAGGGCGGGCACCACCACCAAGAAGGCCCTCTGCCTGGTTCCCTGTAACTTGGCTTCTCACAGCAAGGAACCGCCAGAAGACCTTTGGAGCTGGACCTCAGTGTCCAGGCTGAATGATGGGGATGGAGACGCTCTTTCAGGTATACAGGACAGAGCTTCTTCTCAAGTGCACCAAATGTAGGGGCGGGAGGAGTGCTGCTGGGCATGTTACCCTAAGATACCACAGCACTCTGTTGCCATGATCTAGGGAATTCTTAAAGAGCACAGAAGCTCTTCTACTTACAAGATCTTACCTTGAAAACACAGTGGGAAATTTGGGACATAATGATAACCATCTTTATCAGGCCAAAAGGAGCTTCATCTTCCTACACCCCTGAGTCCCAGTGCATTTGACAGGCCAAATATTTCATTCTTTGATGACGCAACAGTTAGTTATACTGTGTGGGATTCAGATATAAAGGGCATTTATGGAGAAATGTATGTGTTTAATGGAGGAGCTGTTAAGAGCCCTGAAAGCTCTTATGCAGCTAATGAAGTGTTTTAAGATTCCTAGCAAACACCAACCTTGCTTGATGACATACACGCTGCCCTATACTATGGGGGAAACGATGACAGAATAGGCAGTTGAGCTGGTAAAAATGACTATAGGTGGCTCGT
Organism: Podarcis siculus; assembly: GCA_034642415.1. NCBI lineage: Eukaryota > Metazoa > Chordata > Lepidosauria > Squamata > Lacertidae > Podarcis > Podarcis siculus. The sequence continues at coordinate 515,241 of JAXCMG010000095.1, read as the reverse complement.
TTGGAAAAGTTTCAGCAAGATATGTTCTAAGCCATGTTGGTCTGCCAAATTTAGAGGCTGAAATCAAAGGATTAACAAGGTGAGCCTGATCTGAAACATACAGAACTAGAAACATTAATGGAAAGTGCAAAATAAACCAGTGGATTAGCATTCAAATCCGTTCTTTAATGCTGAAGCCCTGTGCACAATTCATTGGAAATAAGCACCGCTGAATGAAGTAGGATTCTATATTGGGCTCCATGTATTCTTAAATAACAACAATTATGCATTGGGAAGGGAATGCATGAGGAATTAACCCTTTTGTAAAATGTGTTGCATTTGTCAGAAGATGGGCTATTTCCCTACTGAACAAACACAGAAGTGTGTGTGTGTGTGTGTGTGTGTGTGTGTGTGTGTGTGTTGTCCAGTAGCAACTTAGAGACCAACTAAGTTTGTTCTTGGTACAGTAGTACCACGGGTTAAGTACTTAATTCGTTCCGGAGGTCCGTTCTTAACCTGAAACTGTTCTTAACCTGAAGCACCACTTTAGCTAATGGGGCCTCCTGCAGCCACCACGCCGCCGGAGCATGATTTCTGTTCTCATCCTGAAGCAAAGTTCTTAACCTGAAGCACTATTTCTGGGTTAGCGGAGTCTGTAACCTGAAGTGTATGTAACCTGAAGCATATGTAACCTGAGGTACCACTGTATAAGCTTTTGTGTGCATGCAGAAGTGTGCATGCACACGAAAGCTTATACCAAGAACAAACTTAGTTGGTCTCTAAGGTAGGGTTACCAGCTGTCCCCAGTTCCTAGGGACAGTCCCTGGATTTGCAAATCTGTCCCCGGACAAATTCTGTCCCCGGAATGTCCCCAGATTTGCAAATCTGTCCCCGGGAAATGTGGCAATGTCAGCATCAGCTCTGGCTGGCTTCAGGAGCTGCTCGCTGCCATTTTTCCTCGCTGGAAGATAACTAAAACATAAGTAGTCAAAATCCATAAATAAAACATTTTAAAATGCACAACAATAGCAACACTCCCACCAACAAAACCCCCAGCTCAAGAGTCTGTTCAGCAGCCTCAGCTTCTGTAGCCACAGTCAGTCAAAGTCCTGCCCTCCCAGGCCAGGTGGGAAATGCCTGCAGGTTCACAGCCAAAGTATGAACTGAATGAAAGTTTTCCCATCCCTGCTCTTGAGAAGCCATCCTCTTGCCTAATGATGATGATCCCTATTTAATATCCTTCAATACACCCTCCTTTAGCATTAAACATTTTGTAGGAAAGAGTAAAAAAATTGATGTGGGAGAGGGAAGGGCAGCACAGGAAGACCCCTCTCCCGGCCTGTGATTTAACAGCAAGGGGGAGGGGTTTGCATTGGTTACCTTATGGAAAATAAGGGCAAGATTTTAAACGGTCTGTGTTCATAATCTCCAATCTGGAGGAGAGTAAGGAAGCCTACTGGGCACATACTGCCTCGAGGCATAACATTAAACTGGGGAGAGACATTCAGTTTAATCTCTGGCATGACAGATACTCTTGAGGGAATTCTATGTAAATATGCAGTGCATGTTTTCACTCCTTTCTTTCTTTTCTTTCTTTAAAAAAGAGAGAGAGATGAGCTACCCTCAGTCGCATTGCATTGCTGCAGCATTTTGCTCTGCCTTCAAGGAGACGAGGTTCAGTTTAAAGTGTCCCCCTTGGGATTCCACTTCACCACATCCTCTGGGCCGGTGCAAATCATTGGCATCACAGGAGATTACCTCTTGAGGTACAGAATTCCTGATGCACAATCTTTTGTATGAGCCCAGTCAAAACGCACAGCAGTCAAGACTCCCAAGCTTCTTCACAGGCTTTCCATGGAGGTTCAGAGGTCCCACACCATCTGCAGAGCACAGTAATATGAGAGGAAATTGTAAGTTTCTATCAATTTGCCTTCTGGATTTGAGACCCTCAGGTTATCTCAAACCCACATGCCGGTAATAGGAAAGGTAAAGGGACCCCTGACCACCAGGTCCAGTCGTGACCGACTCTGGGGTTGCAGCGCTCATCTTGCTTTATTGGCCAAGGGAGCCGGCGTACAGCTTCCGGGTCATGTGGCCAGCATGACTAAGCCACTTCTGGCGAACCAGAGCAGCGCACGGAAATGCTGTTTACCTTCCTGCCGGAGCGGTACCTATTTATCTACTTGCACTTTGACACGCTTTCGAACTGCTAGGTTGGCAGGAGCAGGGACCGAGCAACGGGAGCTCACCCCGTCGCGGGGATTCGAACCGCCGACCTTCTGATCTGCAAGTCCTAGGCTCTGTGGTTTAACCCACAGCGCCACCCACGCCGGTAATAACAGGGCTTTTAAAAACAGTAGTCTTGGGGCTCCTCCAGACATTCTTTTTGTTGTGCGTTCATGATGGTTGATGCCATTGGGGTGGATACATAAAGCCCTTTCCTGTCAGCTGACGTCCATCAGCCAGAGGGGGGTGACAAAATGCTGTGCGGCAGCCAACAGCTGTGAGTGACACTTTGTGGCGATCACACAGGGTCCTCGGACATTTCACTGTCTATTGACGGTGCCACCACTTTATTTCTCGCTGCCACCACCCAGGCCCTACCTGGTAAAATACTGAGTCCAGTCAGGGTTAAGTTGGAACATAAACTTCTGTTTATTTATTGCAGTTTAACAAGTGTATGGTTTCATAAACAGTATCGGTCCATTACAATCATGGGGTGCCTATCCAGACCTATAACTTCCGCTACCTGCTCTCACTCACTAAACCACCTCTCAGATATTTACTTGTCTTCCTAGCTCCTAACTGTTCCTGACTCAGCTTATTTCGCTACACTAACTCAACCTACCCACAGACTCTATCCCAATTCACTCCCACTCCAACCAACCACCCAACTCCCAACAAACTCCTCCCTTTGCCCCTCCCAGAGCTGGTTTTATAGTCCCTCTGACTCCACCCCCTAGGTCCTGATTGGGTAACCTGTTTAACTATTTCACCTCCAGCACTCTCATATGTTAACGTCACACACTGTTACTTTGGCGTGCGCAGGCTTCCCGCTGCCAAAATGGTCCCCCATGTGATCCCCCCCCCAAAAAAAGCTCAACAACGTTGGCTGCCCCCTCAAATGAAATAAAGTCAAACCATTGTTGTAGGCAAAAATAATAATGACAAAAAATTCATTGTGTGTGTATGGGGGGGGGGTTGACAAGAAATTTTCTGCACCAGGTACCACCTGACCTTGCTCCGCCACTGCCATCAGTTGGCAGGAGATTGAAATGGCAGTGGAGGTGGACATAAGTCCCTATTTCATCACTGGGTTCACATTTTCCTCTTGGTAACTTCTGCACAGGACTGTTTCCTTTGTTGTCAGCTGCTCTGAGCATGATTTTTGTGTGTGGAAAAGCAGCCCACAAAGAAAATAAATGAATGAAATGTAGAGATCCTGGTTTTGCTCCTTTTGCTGTCCAGTGCAACTTGTTCTTCAAACGTACGCCTAAGAAAGTGTGAAAGCAAACACATGCATCATATGGCTCCATGCATACTCAATTGGACACTTGAACATGTTGCCAGCATGAACAGCAGCCAGGGATAATGCAGTAGGAGTTGTAGTCCGACAATATGTGGATGGTCACAGGCTTCCCATTCCTTATGCAGACAGATACAAGAGAGAGGTAGCAGTTTCTTTGACCTTGGCCACACTCTGCCCCAACAACAGTGCATCCATGATAGCAGAAATGTTCCCCACACCAGCTGCTTTGTAACCAGAATCTAGATGGGCATCTTCAACACATTTGACAGCCTCCCCTTTTAAATGCCTCTTTTGTATTAGGCAAGGGGGTCCAGCTTCATTAAGAAGATCTGATCAAGATTCTACTAGATTCACATTAAGAGCCTCGCCTAACAGCAAACTAAACAGCACTTGTGCCTAGAATACGCCTACCAATAACCAGGGAAAGGAAGGTCTATTTATTCAGAGTCCTTTTTAGGGTGGCCTTTTTGGTTTACAACAAAAGGTAAGTCCAATCCCTAGCTAAACTAAGTCAATATTGAAAAGCACTTTAAATGAATGTTCATTTTATAAATGCTTTGCTCATGTATTTGTTAAAAGGTCATTAGATGCAGTTCCTTTCTTCAGCGTCTTATTAGAAAACATGTCTTCAAAAAGATGCATTCATTGTAAATTCCTAAGAGATGAGGCTACAGCAAGCTGTTACAAAGCATATAACATGGAGATATCATTAAAACAATGTGGGTGCCTGTTAAAATCAGAAACATTTACGGTAATTTTATTAGGAAATGTACTGTAAAGCAAAGTCTCCTATAACACTGAACAAGCAATACCAAATCCCTCTTCTGAAATCAGCTTTCCTCAAGTCCTAGCAAACACACCTACCTTCCTTCCTTCCTTCCTTCCTTCCTTCCTTCCTTCCTTCCTTCCTTCCTTCCTT
>JAXCMG010000095.1:434316-502492 GCA_034642415.1 Podarcis siculus | reverse complement strand
CTTATACTGAAGTCTTAGTCCTTTGTCTCCACAAATAATATCTCACACAGTTCAGAAACTATTTATTGTAACTTGAGTGGATTTCTGTTTAACTTTTATATGTTGATATTCTTTTTTTATACTACTCTAATAATTGTTGAATGTTACTTTTTGATGTAGGTTGCTTATTTTAAAGTTTTGTTTTATTATCACATTTTTGTATCGCATTAGATTGTTATAAGATGTACATTTTTTGTTTCTTCAGCTTGTAAACTGCCTTGAGTATTGTAAGATAGAAAGACAGTATACAGTCAGACCTCAGGTTACAGATGCTTTGGGTTGCGTGATTTTGGGTTGCGCACTACGCCGAACCTGGAAGTACTAGAACTGGTTACTTCCGGGTTTTGGCCATTGCGCATGCGCAGAAGCACAAAATTGTGCTTTGCGCATGCGCAAAAGTGCCAAATCGCTACCCAGATATGCGCACACGCGGCGGTGCAGGTTGCAAACGCTGCGGGTTGCGAACATGCTTCCTGCATGGATCACGTTCGCAACCTGAGCGTCCACTGTACAAATAAAAAAATTTGATGATGATATCGCCACTAGCACTGAAGTGTTCTAGCTCTCCCACAAAGGTAGAAGTTATTGTCACTAGACTCCACCCATGGCTCCAATCTAAATCAGCGTTGCTCATCAGCAATATCTGTTTAGACTCGTATAACAAATTTTAACTGTTTCCCTCAAATGTTTTATTATGTTTAATAATACAGTTAGCAGTTGAATAATAAATGAGAGGAGGGAAATTAAAAGGTAATAGCAAAAGGGGATCTGATATGTTTTCAAATGAGATTTGAAATGGCATGAAGAAAGGAACAGGGCCAAGAGTACTTCCACATGGCCATAATTTTTCCCCAAACTACTTGGAAGGGTACCTGATTCCAACCAAAACACACCCTAGGCACAGTACAGAATATGCACATCGTGCTGTGTGCGTACTATTTCATTTCCCTGGCATTCCTGTCTGGATTAGGTCTCTGTATAGACATTTTCTATGTAGTAAATGGAAACTGGTTAGGAGACCCTTTTAGAAGTCTATCTGGGGGTCTACACATTCAGTGAAGATGTGGAGTTGTTGATGCAATCGTAGCAGGCTGTGGTCCAAATTTAAATGTGCATCTGCAACATTCCTGCAAGAGCTAAGCCAAAATTTCCCAGAATCTGTTTTTCTGTGAATTCGTCTGACAATTTTATTTCTCTCACCCCTGCAGAAAAAGGCCATCCTGCAGAATTTTATCTGTGGAAGATGCAAAATGGTGACCAGGCTGCTGATACAGTTTAAGAAAAAATCAAAACAAGCAAGTAGAGCTTTGCAGGGGGCAGTTAAAATGTTGTTCTTCTGCTAATGGTAAGCCCCATCTCAAAGAAACTGCTGGAGAATTTCTACCCAAAGAGAACCTTGGTGAAATGTTCCCTGCAGAAAAGGTAGAGTTTTGAGGGTCTGTTAGTATAAAGCTTTTCCCAATGGAGGTGGGTTTCCCAATATTTTACTATTATTAAATTTATTGGCCACTTTTTTGCCTAGGTAATTCAACCAGCATAAAAGAAAAAAAGAAAAAGAAAAAAATCCTGTTAAAACATCCCAGACAACAGACAATTAAGATCATTAAGAGCCAAAGGCCTGGCAAAAAGAGAAGAGGCTTCGTATACAAGTAGGCGTGTTCCAGGCATGCACTGGAATGTGCAAGGCGAAAAGAGCTTGCCAATGGCACAGTCTCCTCACACCGTGTGTTGGTTCTTTAAATGTCCGGTGGCACAGCCATCCTTTCTGAAGGGGGCAAACATCAAAAAACCCTTTGTTGTTGTAAGAGTATACATGTCTTCTACATTATATAGGGCCACACACTATTGGCGGAAATGACGAGCAGAATCCGTGACCAGGGAAAAGATACGGCGCAGGAAGATTGGAAGAAGTTTAAAGAGTATCTAAAAAAATATTGTAAAATTAATGAAGTTTAGAAAAATGTTGGATTGGCTATTAAGGGGTTAAAAGCAGTAAGGGATAATTGGATGAAAATAACTGTTATTAAAATTACTTTAAGAGTAGGGAAAGGATTTGCTGAAAATTGAATATGAAATTAGAATACAGAAAGGGAAGGCATGAGGAAGTCGTGAAAGTAAGCTTAAAGAAAGTAAAAATTGAGGTTATACGTGTTTTATTTTTTGTATTTGTATGTTATGTTTTTTTTTCTTTTTCTTTTTCTTTTCTTTTTTCTGTTTTTTGTTATGGTGTTTGTTAAAACTTCAATAAAAAATTTAATTTAAAAAAAAAATATATAGGGCCACACTCAACAGCTACAATGTGCATAAGAGACACATGGTTACCAAAGTTTATGTTAATTTTACAACAACAATTGTACAATTTTACAACAACTGATCAGTTTAAAAAAGTGTGGTGGGTGACTAGTGTGCACAGGGCATGTGTAGAAGGGGAATAATACCCTCCAAACAAATAGGGGCATTATTATTATTATTATTATTATTATTATTATTATTATTATTATTATTGGCCCACCCATCTGGCTGGGTTGTCCCAGTCACTCTAGGTGGCTTCCAACATATATAAAGACATAATAGAACATTAAATGTTAAAAAACTTCCCTGTGCTGGGCTGCCTTCAGAAGTCTTCTAAAGCAGGGGTTGGCAAGGCTTACAGGGCATGGGCCGGATCACTCCCACGGAGATCCTCCGTGGGCCGGGCCGGTACAGCGTGATGCTGGAAATCGCATCTACACATGTCCGTGGCGCCAGAAATCGCTTCTGTGCATGCCCAGACGCCGGAAATCACACCTGTGCAGAAGCGATTTCTGGTGTCTGGGCATGCGCAGAAGTGATTTCCGGAGCTGCAGAAGAGAGTCCCCGCACTGCACTACACTGGTTTAGCGCAGCGCACGGGGACTCACTGAGTGGGCAGCTCGGCTCGGGGGTGGATCATGGGCCAGTTAAGCGACGCTCATGAGCCACTTCCAGCCCATGGGCCTTATGTTGCCAATCTCTGTTCTAAAGGTTGTATAGTTACTTATCTCATTGGCTCAGGGGTTGCATAACTCCATGCCCTCCGATGAAAATAAGGATGTCCTACCACACACTCCGGGATGCGGATGGTGCTGTGGGTTAAACCACGGAGCCTAGGACTTGCCGATCAGAAGGTCGGCGGTTCGAATCCCCACGATGGGGTGAACTCCCGTTGCTCGGTCCCTGCTCCTGCCAACCTAGCAGTTCGAAAGCATGTCAAAGTGCAAGTAGATAAATAGGTACTGCTTCGGCAGGAAGGTAAACGGCGTTTCTGTGTGCTGCTCTGGTTCGCCAGAAGCGGCTTAGTCATGCTGGCCACATGACCCAGAAGCTGGATACCGGCTCTCTCGGCCAATAAAGCAAGATGAGCGCCGCAACCCCAGAGTCGGTCACGCCTGGACCTAATGGTCAGGGGTCCCTTTACCTTTACCTTTACCACACACTCCAACATGTCTCAAATGAAAAAAAAGGACATCCTAAGGAAAAGTGGGGCGGAACGCGGGTGGCGCTGTGGGTAAAACCTCAGCGCCTAGGACTTGCCGATCGCATGGTTGGCGGTTCGAATCCCCGGGGCGGGGTGAGCTCCCATCGTTCGGTCCCTGCTCCTGCCCACCTAGCAGTTCCGTGTGCTGTGCTGGTGCTGGCTCGCCAGAGCAGCTTCGACACGATGGCCACGTGACCCGGAAGTGTCTCCGGACAGCGCTGGCCCCCGGCCTCTTAAGTGAGATGGGCGCACAACCCTAGAGTCGGACACGACTGGCCCGTATGGGCACGGGTACCTTTACCTTTACCTTTTAAGGGAAAGTGGGGCAATCTGGGCTCAAATCAGAAACCTGGACGGCTTCTGTAAATCTGGGACTGTACCTGGAAAATAGGAACACTTGAAAGATCTGTGATGGTGTCATATAGATTCCCCATAAAAAAGAAACATAGAAAAAATGTTCACTGCAAATGCCTGGTATTATACGAAACACTTTTTGGCTCCGTCATTCCCAGAAAGGAACAGAACCAAAATTTTATTCAATATAGCAATGATAAACCGTGAGCCAATCAAGTTGTGACCTGGCAAGCTGAATATAGCATTGGCTAGAGAACAAAGGGGCATTTGAAATGCTAAGTTCTTAGACAGAAAATTGGGAAATATCTCCAGGGGTAGAGAGGAGATGTTAGATGATATAACAGTTGACAGGCATTGTAAAGAAAACAGAAACTGAAGCTCCCTGCAGATGGATCACTTGGTAAAATATTAAACTGTGGAAATGCTAATCTTGTCCATCATTCTAAATATGAAAATGGATCACGTCACTTTTAATGCAGAAAAGTAACCACTTACTAGGAGGACTGGATTAAAAGGTCAAGTGAGAAGGGTGACCCAAAATAACTGAAGCCTTACTAAGGCCGCCAACAGGTTGTCTTGTCTGCTTCCAGATGCACTTATAATGTTTCCATGCGGGGAAGACCATATTACATATTACATATTACATATTACATATTACATATTACAAAACATTTTCAGGTGCACCGAGTCAATGTGGTGCTGTGTTGAGAGGGACATACTAGGGCCTGAGAGACTAGGCTTCAGATTGCCACTCAGCCCTACAACCCATGGGGTGCTTTTGGGTCAGTCATTATCTCTCAGCCTCACCCCCTCTCACAGGGCTGTTTTGAAGATAAAATGGAGAGGAAGAGACGTGTGCAGGCCTTCTTGAAATGCTTGGGGAAAAGGGGAGATAGAAATGCAATCAATCAATTAATTAACTCGTCATGCTGAGCCTCAGCTGACATGTGCTAGCTTAAACTTGCTCCTTCAGGTACTTTTAAGCTTTGAGCTTTGGAAAGTCTGCATAACAATGAATCAGGCAACGTAGGCTCTCTTCAGGCTCCCTTGTACATGGCAGCATTGAGATGAGGTCAAATCAAACCAAATACCTTTATTGGCATCACAGTATAAAACATTTCCGGTCACTGGGATAATTAAAAGGACAAGGTGAAGCTGTTTTGGGTCCTAAGGTCACACTGTGATCGTGTGCACTTAGATATTCTGCTATGCCCTGTCTGTTCCCCGAAAGGATGGTTCGTTGGGAACCCTTTCGGGTAAAATTGTGGCTAAAAAGGAAGCTACTAAAGCAGTGATATCTTTGCCCCGATCTGCCAAGAGAAGTCTCATTTGACTTCTTCTCAGAGTTATAGGCCAGAGGTCCAACATTTTGCTCAGCGTCGGTTAGCGAGGTCTACTGTGTAGAGAGCAATCTAAGAGAATGTGGTTCATTGAATCAGGTACACAACCGGACTTGATATGGGGTATGTGAGAATCTACCTTTGGTCACTGCCGAAGGGAAGAAACTTAATCTCGCAAGCATAAAGGCTCTTCGATGAGAAGGGAGTAGTAGATCCTTCAGATATTTGGCACAGGTTCCGTAGGGTGTTGTAATACCTAAGGCCTCTGGAGAACAGGATCTTGGAGTATGAGGTAACAAGCACTGTCTTTTGTGGTCATAGAAATGAGGTTCTTAGGCTACTGAAAAGGCTGTGCTAAGGCATAGAAGACACAAAGAAGTCTCTGTAGTTTCCTAGGTGTTTCCTTCATTCTGGAATCTACTTGTGTACACTAAACCTGTAGAATATGCAAAGCTGTTTCTCTTGAACTGGTCATCGAGAGACCTTATTAAAGTGATTCTCATTTTCTGCCATTGTGCCTGAGATGCTTAGTGTGATGATGTTCAGTTTCAGTTAAGCAAAGACCACAAACATCCCCCCCTCCCCAGAATAGACCCAGGCTGTATTTCTATACATCTGAAGCATCCTGACATGCTTTCATTAGTTTCGTTTTGCACTCTCAAGGGCTAGAAGCTTTCAGAAACTTGAGAGACATTCTCTAGATTCTAATGAGTTTTGTATTCTGTCCTGTCTGTATCTGTTCTTTAGGGTTAATGGTATTTTGGGGGTGGCGGGGTGGCAGGGCAGGCAGGTGGAATAGACATGTGTGCATGCAAAGCAAATGTGCATGGCTGAGGGAAAATGAATTTCTGCATTTCTGCCAAACAGAATATGGTCAGCATGAGGAATCAACAATGAGTTATTCCTGTTAGGTGGAATGCACAATGTAGCTTAACTAAATGTTATGAGGATATGTTCCCAGGGTGGGGTGCAAGTATACTCAAACAAAGGAACCTGACACAGTTCTTAAATAGAAGGCACAGTTACCTTACACTGTCATAAAAAACTAGCCAGTACTTGGTAGGGAGGAATACTTAAGAACCTGAGACCAGTTTTTCATTCACACTTAAAAACACTTGACATTTTAATGAGCAGATGGTGGATAAAGAACCTTGTCAGATTCTACACCCCAAAGAGAACAGGAAATGGCATATGAGGGTTTCTAACATGACAGAGAAATGCTTACATGAGTTGAAAATTAAGGGATTGGGTCTTATTGAGTGGTGATCTTATATTATAAAAATTGATTAAGCACTAATTAGACATTTTGAAGAGTAAAAGAAGATTGGGCTCAATCCTATCCTGCCATAAATCTCCTTTATGCTGCTCCTTACAATTTAGGCAGCCTCAATCATGATGTTATGGGATTTCTTTGTCTATGCAAGGTTTACCACAAAAGGGGGGGGGGGCAAAGAAGATTCATTTAAGAACCAAGTAGTGGATTTGAGAACAAACTGGAAGAAGTGGTTTGGCCAGAACATGGAAATCATGCTTTCCTATCGAACAGTACGGGAAAACTTATTTATTTATTTTTAAAAGAAAGATATAGAACAAATGGATGAAGTGGATGAACAACTGTTGTATTTTGGAATAAGGAATGTCTACTATTATTACTGAGCAGTGCTTTTTTTTCTTTAAAAAAAATGTTTAGAGGTACTCTCATTTTCCTACTCATTTTGAAATACTGTTGCTCAATGAGGCCAAACTTAGATTCACAAAATGTTTATGCGTACCCCTGCGTCCCTCCAGAAAAAAGCACTGTTACTGAGGCTTGAGGCTCTGATGTAGAAAGAAGGAACCTGAACATCATAACCAGGATCACTGAATTGACTGGCCTTTATGGTTTAGTAAAAGCAGAGTAAGAATGACAAAAATAGCAAACCTTCCAAGTGTCAGGGCTACCACCGAAAATATTCTGTTTCATTCCTCGCAGCCTATTGGTGGGCTCACAAATGGAATCTCCATGGCCAATATTAAGGGCCAAGCAGACTCATATAGGTGTAGGCAACCCTACAAGCAAAAAAGTTTACAAAGCTATTGTACTATCAACCTTACTGTATGCTTGTGAAACATGGACCACTTACAAACGCCATCTCCAACTCCTTGAAAGATTCCATCAACGGTGTCTCTGAAAAATTGTACACATCATTTGGGAAGACAGGCAAACTAATGTCAGTGTATTGGAAAAAGCAAAGATCACCAGTGTTGAAGCAATGATTCTTCAACATCAACTTCGTTGGACTGGTCATGTTGTGCGGATGCCTGATGATTGTCTTCCAAAGCAACTACTTTATTCCGAACTTAAAAATGGAAAGCGTAATGCTGGTGGTCAACAAAAGAGGTTTAAGGACTGCCTCAAGGCAAATCTAAAAAAATGTAGTATAAACACTGACAACTGGGAAACACTGGCCTGTGAGCACTCCAGTTGGAGTACAGCCTTGGCCAAAGGTGTCATGGGCTTTGAAGACACTCAAACTCAGGACGCAAGGGAGAAACATGCTAGGAGGAAGGCACACTTGGCAAATCTACACCGTGATCAACTCCCACCCGGAAACCAATGTCCCCACTATGGAAGGTCATGTGGGTCCAAAATTGGCCTCCGCAGTCGCTTATGGACTCACTGTTAAAACCGTGTTTATGGAAAACAATCTTACTCGGCTACAAGTGATCGCCAAAGAAGAAGAAGACAAGCAGCCTAGTCCCAGTCCAGTTAAGGCTTTAAAGATAACAACCACCATTATGAATTGGGCCCAGGGACATTTTACCAGGAACAAATGTTTTTCCCAGCTTAAGAGATTTGAAACTGTTGGCCAACAAGATTTCCCTTCCAAATGCAGCCTTTCAAAATAAATGTGCACATGCCCTCCTCATACTACAGACAGGTGATTTGTCTGTAGCATTTCAATTATGCATTGCTTAATTATTTGTCAACTAATTACCTTCTTGAATATCCCCAGGTAACAGGAGAGTTGGCTTCCCTTTGCTCATTGGGCCATGAAGGAAAGTAGTTCAATAGCACATCCTTTCTGGTACCTTCCAGACAAAGGACCTTTTGATGAAGGAAACTTAAGAAATTTCCTGAATGAAATGACATTAACATAGGACAACCTGGACTAGCTCTAAAAGCAATAATTAACATGTAACATTCATTATGGGGGCTTGCTCCTATGAAAGAGAAGCAATTGATTGGTGGTTGTTTTTTTTACATGTTTAGTCTAAATCTGTTTAAATCAGGAAGAGGTGAAAGGATTGAAGGTTAATCCTGAAAGTAGCCTATAATTGTTATTTTGATCCTGAATGCTCAGGCAGCAAATATGAATATTTGCCTATGTATTAATTGATTGATTGATTAAAAAACGAAATTCAAGAGAGAAGTATTCAGTCATGGAGGCGTGAGCTGAACTATTTTCACAAGTTTCTGGAAGCCTAAACTTGGTGTGACAGAAAAGTTGTGTTTCAGGGACTGGTGAACTGCATCAGTCATAATCCAGAACGGGGGCTTCCAAGTCACAGCTGCCAGACGGCCAAACTACATGTTCTATTAGTCAAGCCTTTTTAAAAGCACGTTTATTGCTGCCTCTTTAATTTTGTACCAAAAGCCACTGGTGGGGGCCTGATCCAGCACCTGAACTGGATATGGAAACCGCTGGCTCTTTCCCCTTCAAAATAAAAGTGGTGGTGGTGGTATGCATACTTTTTAAAAAGAAAAGTATGGTGACATTTGGCCCAGAGACTTCCACCAGAAGGGACGCGGGTGGCGCTGTGGGTAAAAGCCTCAGCGCCTAGGGCTTGCCGATCGAAAGGTCGGTGGTTCGAATCCCCGCAGCGGGGTGCGCTCCCGTTGCTCGGTCCCAGCGCCTGCCAACCTAGCAGTTCGAAAGCACCCCCGGGTGCAAGTAGATAAATAGGGACCGCTTACTGGCGGGAAGGTAAACGGCGTTTCCGTGTGCGGCTCTGGCTCGCCAGAGCAGCTTCGTCACGCTAGCCACGTGGCCCGGAAGTGTCTCCGGACAGCGCTGGCCCCCGGCCTCTTGAGTGAGATGGGCGCACCAACCCCAGAGTCTGTCAAGACTGGCCCGTACGGGCAGGGGTACCTTTACCTTTACCTTTACTTCCACCAGAATGACCACCAAACACCATCCTAGTTTTTAAAAAGCCTTCAGATAGATACACAGTCCTGGGTGTTGGTGGAAAACCAAGGGCAAGTGGGTGCCATGGAGACAGCCCCACATTTCTCCCCCTCCTCTTCCTAATACAACAAGATGTAGGGTATCATTGCTCTAAAATCTTCACTCATTGATACCACCACTACTACTACTAATAAATTTTATTTATACCCAACCCTCCCCAGCCAAGGCCGGGCTCAGTGTGGCTAACAGCCAATAATAAAAACGAGTTGAATGAATACAACTTAAAAACAAGATTAAAATACAACATTAAAACAATTAAATTGCAGCCTCATCACAGGAGGAGAAAGGGGGAAAAAGAGGGGGAGGAAATCAAATTGACTCCAAGCCAAAGGCCAGGCGGAACAACTCTGTCTTACAGACCCTGTGGAAAGAGATCAGATCCTGCAGGGCCCTGGTCTCATGAGCCCTGGCTCTGGTTGAAGCCAATCTAACTTCCTTAGGGCCCGGGACCACTAGGGTGTTGCTATTTATGGACCTTGAGGCTCTCCGTGGGGTATACCGGGAGAGGTGGTCCCGTAGGTACGAGGGTCCTAGGCCGTGAAGGGCTTTAAAGGTCAAAAGCAGCCCCTTAAATCTGACCCTGTACTCCACCGGGAGCCAGTGCAGCTGGAAAAGCACTGGGTGAATATGCTCCCATGGCAGAGACCCCGTGAGGAGCCTCGCTGCAGCATTCTGCACCCGCTGGAGTTTCTGGGTCAGCTTCATGGGCAGCCCCGCGTAGAGCGAATTACAGTAGTCAAGCCTGGAGGTGACCGTCACATTTATCACTGTGGCCAGGTCGGGGCAGGAAAGGTAAGGGACCAACTGCTTGATGCGGCAAAGGTGGAAAAATGTCGCCTTGGCTGTTGCTGGAACCTGCCCTGCGCCTCCATGGAAATTGGACTACCCAGTTAGGGGGATATAATGGAGTATCCTGGAAATGGGCAGGGGCGGCTGGCATCTGAGCATGAGCCTCCCACACTGCAAGATCACCACCCTTATTATTGCAAGTGTCACTTGTGTGCTTTACTGACAAAGACGCAAGCAGAACATCCTCGAGGCATGCTCTTACAGAAGGGCACAATTCTGCTGACCCTGCACCTGTGTCTCAGAGAGACACCTGCACCACTAGCCATCTCGCAATTCCAAATACTCTTGCTGTGAAACTGCCTCTAGTTTATGGTTACCAGATTTCTTTCAAGGAATCCGGGGACACTTTTTAAAAAAAAATAAAAATCATGCTTTGTTATTTTAGGAAAGGGTTGCCCAGAGTTCTTGACCTTTTTTTGGGGGGGAACCCCAAAATTGTCAGGAACACACCTTGACACAAGGCAGGCGGAGAAGCCCATCTACAAACACACAAACGCCCCCTAAAAAGAGGTTGGGGGTGGAGTGGGGAGAGAGAGATTGAGTAAAGGCACTTGCTGGTCTTGGGAAAACACGCATTAAAACACACACACAAGGCTCCGTCTCTCTCTCTCTGTCTCGCAACGCGGCACAGCTCTTTTCTAGGCTTCTCCTCCTCTTCTTCACCACCTCAGCACCTCATTCGCCCCCCTCAACTCAGGCGCACAGAGCCCACAGCAGAAGAGCAGGCGGCTCTGCACGGGTTCAGGGCGAGCATTATGACGTTAACATATGAGAGTGCTGGAGGTGAAATAGTTAAACAGGTTACCCAATCAGGACCTAGGGGGTGGAGTCAGAGGGACTATAAAACCAGCTCTGGGAGGGGCAAAGGGAGGAGTTCATTGGGAGTTGAGTGGTTGGTTGGAGTGGGAGTGAATTGGGATAGAGTCTGTGGGCAGGTTGAGTTAGTGTAGCGAAATAAGCCGAGTCAGGAACAGTTAGGGGCTAGGAAGACAAGGAAATATCTGAGAGGTGGTTTAGTGAGTGAGAGCAGGTAGGGGAAGTTATAGGTCTGGATAGGCACCCCATGATTGTAATTGACCGATACCGTTTATGAAACCACTCGCTTGTTAAACTGCAATAAATAAACAGAAGTTTATGTTCCAATTTAACCCTGAGTGGACTCAGTATTGTCCCAGGTAGGGCCTGGGTGGTGGCAGCGAGAAATAAAGTGGTGGCACAGGGATCAATAGACGATTTGCTGCCACCACTTTCCTGTGTGATCGCCACAAGCGTTGATCGAGGAAGTGAGCCAGAAGGAAGCTCTCTGGCTCGTGCCTTGGTTTAAATAGCCCCCCCCCCCGCCAGCGGATTGGCTGGCTGGAACTTTGACATGACTGGGACCTCCGGTGCTGCTCACTGCCATGGCACCCGCCATGTTGCCTCACCGGAAGTCCCCAGGCATAAATCAGGGGACATTAATTAAAATCCGGGGACATTCCGGGGACAAATTGGTGCATCCGGGGACTGTCCCCAGGAATGTCTGGTAACCCTACTCTAGTTTGTTTCTCTGCCAGCCCTTTTAGCTCTGTCATTTCTCTAAACTCTGATGGGTACTATATTCCAGAGGCTGGAGAACCTGCTTTTCAGGCTACAGGAGCACATTCCCCACTATCAAAGGCTCTTTGGTTTAAATCCCTGACCGTTTACAGAGATTGAATGATCAAACTCACAACAATATATTCACTTACATATTTATGGGGTGCCGGCTGCTATATTATTCCTCCATGTGATTGTATCAGTACCAATTATTTTGATGCCCTTGAAAGTGTTACCCTCAAGCCTGCTGCACAGTAAATCTGCAACCGGAAACTAGGACCGTGCTTCTGATAGGATAGATTCTGTTGAGAAATTTTGCTTGTGGGAGAAGAGCAAAGCTAAGCCATCCCATACCCATGAGACTTGCGCTGCTGAAATCACAAACATCTAATGGAGCAACAAATGCCTTACTTGCTCCGATGCCTGCAGCTGACCACATCTAGCCTTCCTAAGAGACATTGCGGCAAAAAATAGAAATTACTGGGGGGGAAATGTATAAGGTTCTCAGAGGAAAGGGAAACTTCTGATAGCTAAACCTTTGAGTAAATGAACATAACCATCAATCACAGCATGAGAGATATTGAGATGCATTTTGAAAACATTGATTTCATACCATCTTTACGTATAGATGTTTCTTGTTTTAGGCTTCACTGAAATTAAACAATGTGTGTTCTGGATGCAAGATACAAACTTGCTATTTTTGGATGCTTTAGTAGGAGGAAACGGATACGTATTTCAGAATTTAAGGGCCTTATAATTCATTTTAGGGCAGTTGTGGTTAATTCTTAAATGCTAATTCCAAAAAGAAAATGTTAGAGGGTTTTTCAGGAAATCAATACTTTATTCTACAATAATTGCATCTGCAAATTTAATGTTCTTCATAAGACTCAGAAAGGACAGGAAGGGTCGGTAAGGTCAACAGACACAAACGGTGGTCCTATGACATGGAGAAATGGAGGCCTGGAAAAGTAGCTAGATGTCATTAAAATATTTCCCCCAAGTACAACCATTATTGTGGAAACCAAACTACTAGTACATCTGTCTCGATAACACTTTGGCCCAGAAACAGATAATAAACCTCACCACAGTGTCTCAACTGAAATCACTGCTTAGTTAGTTGGCCAAGAGCTTTGATTATTCATTTGTTTAACTGAGCGATTTGTTTCTCTTAGGGACAGTAATTAAATTTCTTTGTCCTCCCAAATCTTCCTCTGGCTCATTCCCCAGTTGTTCCAGCTTCCAACATAGAATCAGTGGAGACCCAATGATAGGGCTATATACCCTGGAGGCTGAATTGAGCTGAAAAACCATTCTTCCAAGAATTTCTGGGTCATTGTCTAATTGATAGCGGTATTGGCATGTTTCATATTCCAGCATGTTCCAGCTCCACAGGCAGTTCTGATTCTCAACCCAGCCATGTGTGACTACTGTAGGCAGTATATTGGAACCCAAAACAGCTCTGCCATATGAACCTAAAAATGGTTCAGCCCCAAGAATATTGCAATATGCACAGAGAAAACCAGCACCACGTTCATCAGGTTTTGAAAGAAGCACCCAGCAAGCCAATGATTTGTGCTGCTGCAGTGAGCGAAAAGGAATCAGAGCTTGTTTTCAGGAACTGTCTTCCCATGAAGTATAGATATGTACGTGCAGAGATACACACACACCCCAACACACCTCTTTCGCTTAGAAAGGAGACTCACTGCATGTTCCAGCACATTCTGGAGAAGCATTTTGGGGAACTGGCCTGGTGCTCTGCATGACATGATAAGCCACAGTTTGTCTTAAACCATAGTTGAATCAGGATCGTGCCTCTATCCTCCCACACGGCTTCACCCACCCACCAACCAGCAGTGCCTGCGCGGCTCAGACAAGCCATGCTGTGGTTTATTGTGACATGCAAACCCCCAACATGGATTGCTTGTTTCTTCTCATAGTCTGGAGGTGGTCGGCCAGGAATGCGCATGGCAACAGTGCTCATTTTATTCCTTTAGTCATGATGATTCAAGTGAATTTAAAATGTGAATCTGCGTGTGCTCAGAGTATTTTGTTCTTTTTGGGGTTGGCAGACTGTTTTCTTTGTTGCTCTAATGTCAGGGAAGGTAGAAGCATGTGTAAAACATGGCATGTCAGTGGGGGCAGGGAATGAGAAATCTGGATGTTCTTTAGCTTCACACGGCCAACTAAAGGGATGGTGTCTGTAAGAGCATTAGATACAGGATCTCAAATCACTTTTCTGCTTAGCAACCACATGTGAGGTCTCTGGAGGAACAGTGGGATTTAAGTGTGGCAGACAGATGATCTCTCACTCCCCCCCCCCTAATCTGATGAGAGAACTTGATAAACAAATGTTGATACTTTCCAATGTAAAATAAACTAGAATATTCTCTCATAATGCGGGCATCTCTCCCAGGTATGATTTATGAAAATATTAACTCTTGAACGGGACACAGGTGGCGCTGTGGTCTAAACCACAGAGCCTAGGACTTGCGGATCAGGAGGTCAGCAGTTCAAATCTCCACAACGGGGTGAGCTCCCATTGCTCAGTCCCTGCTCCTGCCAACCTAGCAGTTCGAAAGCACGTCAAAGTGCAAGTAGATAAATAGGTACTCTGGCGGAAAGGTAAATGGCGTTTCCGTGTGCTGCTCTGGTTTGACAGAAGCGGCTTAGTCATGCTGGCCACATGACCCGGAAGCTGTCAGTGGACAAACGCCGGCTCCTTTAGCCTATAGAGTGAGATGAGCACGCAACCCCAGAGTCATCTGCGACTGGACCTAACGGTCAGGGGGTACCTTTACCTTAACTCAATGTTCAAACATTCAATACAGAGGAGAATCTGCACTTTTCCATGCTGAGGCACCCAAACACCAGAACTAGACTTTGGTGTTTTAACAAAGGAGGGAAGGGCAAAAACTTGCCCAGCCTGCAGTCTTCACTAGCTCCTTTGGCTGGTTGGCGATAGATGACCCTCCGGGTCCCTTTCAACTCTACAAAATTCTATGATTCTATGAAAAGTGCAAAAAAGTCTGCTGCTTACTAATTTACCGTATTTACGCAAATCTAATGCGCAACTCATTTTTCAAAACCTTGAAACCAAAAAAGTATTTGCTGTCGACTGTAAATGCACCATCAATTTTTTTTTGCACGCCCTAATTTTTGCAAGGTAATGTCTGTCTCCCAAAGGCTTGCACAGCTGTTTGTTGCAGCAGCCCTAGCTACAAGCTCCCCAGGTGAATGGTGCCTCTTGGGCTGGCCAGGGGGTGCTTCCCAGGCCCCTGTGGGACAGTGGGAGGAGGCCAGCGGTGGAGGAAGCTGCTCGGCACCTGTGGGGCAGGCACACCGCAGGGCCTCCAGAGTCTGTCTGCCTCCTCCCACTCAGCTGACCTACAGCTGTGGGGGAGGCAGCAGGCGAACTGTTTGGGCAGTGCGGAGCCTGTGTGGGCCCAAGCCAGCACATCTCTCTCAGGACAGACGCGTGGCTCAGGCGCACTGCAGGCCCTGCGGTGAGTGCCGCCAGGTATTTTGTCACCCCCCTCAGTGGTGACACACGGGTCAGACTGAACCCTGTCTTTGGGGCTGGGGGGCAGCTCAGAGACCAGGGGCGGCAGCTGTGGCTGCCCATAGGACTCCCAAAGACATGGGAGATGAGGCTGAGGGCACACTCCACAAGGGAGGGTGTTCCAAAAGGGGTGAGGGGCTGCCAGCTCTGCAGGCAAGGGGTGACACAACTGGGCTCCTGACCCCCACAGGGGTGCTGCAGAAAGAATGCAGTTGGTCAAGGGAGCCGTGGACCCAAAAGGTTGAAAAGCTGTGCAATAAAGTGTGAGGAATAGTTTGTGTTACTGCATAACCGACCACACAGCCTAGAGTACCAGGTGTGGTTGGAGCAATGCAAACATAATATCATTTTTCTACATATTTCTACATTTATATATGATCATCTTCCCCTTTACAAACCTGTTAGATGATTAAAATCACAGGGAGAGGTTTTACTGGAGGCACTATATTCTGCAGACTCTCATATGGCAGTGATCTGTAAACAGGCATTTTCTGACATTGAGGCTGTTGTTTGGAATGTCCTCTGCTATATGGGATGCATTGTCCGTGGTGAATTTTAGATCTTTGTTGCAGACTAACTTTTTTGCTCTGGCTTTTCCTGACCATTAATGCTAGACGCTGTACATTGATGCATATTTTATGTTTTAAGTTTTTATATTGATGTTTTATATTTTTGTGCTTACAGATTATTTTAACAAATAAGTGGTTTGGAATTGCTTTGAAATAAATGGCGATGATGAAACTATTTCCTTAAGGTCAGATAGGAGATACTGTTTAATTTCTTATATAAAACTAAGAGCACACGCAGGGAGAGTTCTATTCCCTGTTTGTTCATATTGGTGCTGCATTCTAAACGAAAATGGGGCAGATTTACTGTTTGTACTTTTGTATCTAGTTGTGGCAGGCTAGCCCTTCAACAGAACTCTTGCATATATGCCACTGTCGAAAGACAAACAGCGAAAGACTTAAAAGTCCATCCTCCCATTTTAAAAGAAGCCACAAGGAGACAATAGATACAAAGCGAAGCCGACCCAAGAGACTTTTCTCTATCTCTTTCATGAAAGTTCAAAAAACGTTCGTCAGGCAATAGTCTTGTGTTCGTGAACACCAAAGGAGGGGGCAGAGTGGAAAACAGCCGAGCCCCTTCTCTTTCTGTTAGTGTCCACTGTGGAATTTATGTAGGAATTTATGTG
The DNA here is from genome assembly GCA_034642415.1 of Podarcis siculus. Classification (NCBI taxonomy): domain Eukaryota; kingdom Metazoa; phylum Chordata; class Lepidosauria; order Squamata; family Lacertidae; genus Podarcis; species Podarcis siculus. The sequence goes on along the minus strand of JAXCMG010000095.1, from coordinate 485,859 downwards.
TTACTGGAGAAATTTAGAGTGCAGGAGGATATTCATGCTACCTAAAAATGCTGGGGGACTCCTTCTGGATGGGTTGTAAGCTCCTGGCAAGCATGCAGATTTCCTCCCCATAAAAACCTGATTTAAATAGCTTACCAGTATGTTGCACATATAGTAAAGGTGGAAGATATACATTTATTGAAAAGAAGATCGTAAACCTAGTTTGCATGCTGAGAGAACATCTGGCAGTTTATCGCCCACATTGTTCATCAACTGCTTGTTTCGGTCAATCTCTTGCAAAGAACTTGGGACAAAGATGGGGTGAAAATGCCATAGAAATGCAGGCTTTGTTCTTAGTTTGCATAAAGTAATAGCAAAATTAGTACTAGCCTCCATCTTTTCACATTGAGACACAGGGACATATCTCCCATAGCTTTATTTGCAAGGAGCGGTAGCCTTTCTGGATATAGCTTATTCTCTGTCTCAAAGTGTTATAATCTCTCCTGTCCATGATGGAGTTAATCAGCTACCAATGTTCTAGGATACTGTAATTCATCAAAAGTGGACGTGCAATCCATGCACACAAGAAGCACAAATGGGGAGAAACTGTGCAATATTTTTTTTAATGCAATTTTTATTATTTTCTGCTTCCATATTCAACTAATGACACATTCTTAGGTGCCTTCAAGGAGAGAGGTTGTTTCTCTTGCAAAAGCTGGCACAAAATACTGTAAATGAAATCTTGCTCACCAAAATTATGCAGTAGTTTTCTGTTTTTATAATGAATTTTAAATATTGTTATACTTTGTATGTTTTTTCTTTGTTAACATTTATGCTCACTACTTCGAAATTTCTGAATATTAAACAAAACATAAATGCCACAGGCAGACAGACAAACAAACAAAATAATTGGGCTTGATTCTTTTGCATCGAACATGAAAGACATTCATTTTATTTTAGCCTACTTGAAAATATAGTCAATTTGCAAGCAAAATATAAGTACAAAATTGGCTGCATAGGAAACTTAACCTATGGTTCAGCATTCCATCTGTAAAGGATATACTGTAGTATAAAGTTGTTATAGTACAGTTGCTATTTTGGGGGTGGGATTTTATCACATATTGATAAAATCAAGCTGTGGGAGGTCTTGAGCAACAAACCTGCTTCCTTTCTTAAAAAGGAAAATGCACTGGAAATGTGGCCTAAAACTTGCTCTGAAAACATACCGGGGGGAATGCAGTTTGTTTGGAAGCGCCCGAAGAGTATAAGCCGTGAACATGGGTATCCTTGGTTAAAATCTTAGCCAGGAATAATTAGGTTGCTTTATAATTATCATTAGGTTGCTTCACTAGGAGAAGCCAAAGAATTCTTTGCGGAATTGTATGTGCCAGAGATTTCTCATAGTAAAGGAACGAACAGGTATTTCTTTGATGATACGGCAGAGCCAGACGACAAAACCGAAAAGCAAGATCTTGCTGCTTCTGCTGTTGGAGTTCTAGCTGAAGACAGACAAACAATTTCACATGAGCTGAAAGCTGGGTTGGGGAGTTTCATATAATTCCTTCCCTGCATCCCCTGCCCCTGCTTCAGAAATGACAAGAAATTTATGCCCCTTTCCATTATTAATCCTCCCTCAAAAAACGCCATCAGTTAAAAAGACCAGCTCATTGAGAACCTTTGGCCTAACATGGTGATACTAATGGGATGAACGTACATACTATGACAGCGGTTTTCTTTTTTCTTTTCTTTTCCTTTTTAAATTTTTTTATTGATACAGCAAGGAAAGAAAGGAGAAAACATAGATATAGAATTACACACAGGAATAATAATAAACACAAAATTTTCTTAAGAAGCAATAAAACATAAGTTGGTCTTAACACTATAGACCCAACCTCCCTATTCTATTCCTTATTTTAATTTCATATTACTTATTGCCAATACACACTTTTCTCATCATTTAACTTTTTCTTAATATATCTTAACTCTTATGTCTAACTTGCAACTATTACTGAAGTTCCTCGAATGCTGCAACAGAGTTTAAACTACTATATTTCTATTTCAAATATTCTTTGAAAACCTCCCATTTTGAGACAAATTCCTGTTTTGATTTATTCTTTATTTTTTCTGATAGACCATCTAATTCAGCATATTCTGTCAGCTTTTAGATCCATTCATGTATAGAGGGAATTTCAATACTCTTCCATTTCGCTGCAATAAGAACTCTTGCTGCCGCCGTGGCATAGAAAAAGATACCCTTCCTTTTTTGTGGAATATCCAAATGCTGCGTAACTCCCACTGTGCTGTGGTCCACTGGGTGGGCTGCCTTGAATGATGGTGGGGGAAGCCATGGGCAGCACCAGCCTCTGTCCTTCCTTCTTTCCCTCCCTCCTCTTAACAGATAGATGAGTTTGTGCAGATTAGATTAATGGAAGTGGCCACTCTTGGCAAAAGCGAGGGTAGCATCACCTGCAAAGGGTGCCTGGCGGGAGGAGGACTGCCTGCTGAGGGCCTGAAGGACCCTGCCCTTGCCTCTTTCCACCTGGCTTGGGGTGGGGCTTGACAGGCTTCACAAGGACTGCAGCTGCATTTAGATTGTTTTTAATTTTCATCTGTGTTGTTTTAAATGAGACCATCTTGGCTGTGAGCCCTGGAAGACCTGCACCCTGCCTGCTGGCCCTTTCCCACCTGGCCTGGGAGAGTGGAGTGCGGACTGACTCCAGCTACAAAAGCTGAGGCTGTTGTACAGATTCTTGGGCTGGAGTATTGTTGAGAGAGCTGTTGCTGTTATTGATATTATTGTTGTATCTTTAGTTTTAGATCTTATGATTTACGCGGAAAATGGTTCCATCTGGTTGTGTACTTTTTGATGTGTTTTTATTTATTGTTTATGACTTCTGTTATGTCTGTAATGCTGTAAATCTTGTCATGTTGTAAGCCGCCTTGAGCATAGTTTCAACTATGGAAAGGAAGCATACAAATAAAATGATGATGTTGATGAAATGTAGTGCCTGCAGACAAGTCAAAGGGGTGCCGTAGGGGGAAAAATGCAGTTGGTCAAGAAAGCCATGGACTCAGAAAGGTTGAAAACCTCTGTATAATTATTATTATTATTATTATTATTATTATTATTATTATTATTTATACCCCACCCATCTGGCTGGGTTTCCCCAGCCACTCTGGTGGCTTCCAACAAAACACTAAAATACAATAACCTATTAAACATTAAAAGCTTCCCTAAACAGGGATGCCTTCTAAAGGTTTGGTAGTTATTTTTCTCTTTGACATCTGGTGGGAGGGCGTTCCACAGGGCGGGTGCCACCACCGAGAAGGCCCTCTGCCTGGTTCCCTGTAACTTGGCTTCTTGCAGCAAGGGAACCACCAGAAGGCCCTTGGCGCTGGACCTCAGTGTCCAGGCTGAACGATGGAGGTGGAGACGCTCCTTCAGGTATACCGGGCCAAGGCCGTTTAGGGCTTTAAAGGTCAGCATCAACACTTTGAATAGTGCTTGGAAACGTACTGGGAGCCAACGTAGGTCTTTCAGGACCAGTGTTATATGGTCTTGGTGGCCGCTCCCAGTCACCAGTCTAGCTGCCGCATTCTGGATTAGTTGTAGCTTCCTACTGCCTTCAGTCTCCTGCCTTAAGCTAATCCATGGGGTCCAGGTGACATTAGGCACAGTTGAAGGAAGTTTCTCAACAAAGACTAGAAGGTTGCGAGGAGAGCAGACAAACAAAAGTTATAACTAGGTTAAGACCAAATCTTCAAATACTCTACCATACCGAACAACATTATAGCAACGACATTTCTGTTACTATGCTTACAAGGCCCAAACGGAAAGTTGTGATCACACACTAACATGACAGCGTATTCATACCACAGCTTTGCATTAATTTCAGCTTGAACCACATTACTAATTCTGTCACACCTGCTGAGGGGACCCTGTACTTTCTGTTCTAATGACATTACATCCCAGTATCCATGTGAGTGATTTGTCTTTGATCAGGGATGGAATTTCTTTCCCTCCCCTTGCCCTGCTAGTTTGTCTGTTTGACTATGTGATTTCTGATCTCTGGGCTAATATTCTCCTTGTCCCCATCAGAAAGAGCACATTTGAATGATAAGCTGGTAACCTGCAAGAAATCCGAAAGTTGCAAAGACAAATTGGCACTAATTTTATGATGTGATTAATACAAGTTGACTCAACATCCTGAAGAAACCAATGTTGCCACCTTGGGAAATACATTTCTGCACCAATTATTCCTAGGTGTTATATCTGATTAATTATGCTCTCACTCCATTAGATAACTGATGGGTAACTTTGCATCTGTCTCCACATTTTTGATTTAACAGACAACTTTATTGAAAAATTCATGGAAAGAGAACAGCTGATGGATATTGTGTCCAGGATCCACTGTATCTCCCTTTCATGCATTATAAAGAAATAAATATTTTTAAAAGGGAGACTGGGTGTGATCAAAGGAAGCTAATTTCCTATGCTGTTTAAAAACACAATCTTCTCATGAATAGCTCTTTTATCCAGAATTCTATGTATCTGGGGGATGCTTCACTTTCCAGTTATGCAATATTGGGGGCTTAGCAACTAACAAGGTTTTATGATGCCAAGCAGGGGATCAGGAACTGGCAATATAGCTCATAGAATCATAGAATCATAGAGTTGGAAGAGACCACAAGGGCCGTCGAGTCCAACCCCCTGCCAAGCAGGAAACACCATCAGAGCACTCCTGACATATGGTTGTCAAGCCTCTGCTTAAAGACCTCCAAAGAAGGAGACTCCACCACACTCCTTGGCAGCAAATTCCACTGTCGAACAGCTCTTACTGTCAGGAAGTTCTTCCTAATGTTTAGGTGGAATCTTCCTTCTTGTAGTTTGGATCCATTGCTCCGTGTCCACTTCTCTGGAGCAGCAGAAAACAACCTTTCTCCCTCCTCTATATGACATCCTTTTATATATTTGAACATGGCTATCATATCACCCCTTAACCTCCTCTTCTCCAGGCTAAACATGCCCAGCTCCCTTAGCCGTTCCTCATAAGGCATCGTTTCCAGGCCTTTGACCATTTTGGTTGCCCTCCTCTGGACACGTTCCAGTTTGTCAGTGTCCTTCTTGAACTGTGGCGCCCAGAACTGGACACAGTACTCCAGGAGAGGTCTGACCAGAGCAGAATACAGTGGCACTATTACTTCCCTTGAGCTGGAGATAAATGTGGAAAAGAGTAGATAGTACACAAAATTATGTTACTGTTACAAGGTTGTTGTTGTGGTGGTGGTGGTTGTCTGCCCACAAAGCTTTAAAGAATAGCAAACCTCCTGCTCACATTCCTCCTCAGAAAACTGGTTAGTTTGTACCATGGTTTGTTAGCTACCCAGGATCGTAAACCATGATTTGATCCTGCCTTTATCGAACAAAGCAACGTTCATACTAAAATAAAAATGGTATGCCTCTGCTTACCCATTGCTTGGAATTGCAAGTGAGAAGAGGGCTGTCACACTCAAACACTGTTTGAGAGCTTGTCATAGGGTTGGTCACTGTGAAAACAGGGTGCTGGACTAGATGGGACTGTGGCCTGGTGCAGCAGGGTCCTTCTGATGCTCCCTACAAGTTTTTAATGAAATGAACACTGATTAGGAAGCAAAAAAAGTTCAAAACATCTTTCAGACACACCAGAGGACAAGGCTCACTACTTCTTGTGCATATAAGGTGCCACCCCAGTTTGATGTTATGCCCATAAGGGGTGATTGTTCAGCAGCAATCTGGTAACATGCATAATTGAGACTAGAAAAATAAGGCAGTCATCGCATTGTAGTATATGCCTCCATGAGGCAAACCAATTTTAAGGCCGGGGGATGGAGATTCACAGCAAAGACAGAATGCCTACTCGAGGTTGCCTTGCAAAATAATAGCACATTTTAAGATCCAAAAACTCCTGCAGAATAATCATACATGGTCTGATACATGGGTTAAAGAGGAAAGTTATTCCCTTTATCCTTTCTGAAATGGCAGTCCTACAATCAGAAGACACAGTCCTTCGGCATTAGCAGGAAGTTGAGCAGGAGTTCATTTTATAAAATTTCTGCTGAAAATACGAATAAAGTTATGTGTCCTTCTTTAAGAACGAGAAAGCAAAGGTCTTACATTTCAACACTGGGGCAAAAGATGCTAAGGAGAGATGTACAGTAAGAGCAAAAGGTAAAGGATGAATTTGTCACTGCAAATGATACAGACTTAGAATTCATTTCAGCTGCATATGAGGAATAAGCAGCTATACTTGAAATTAGTTTAGACGTTGCTTGACAAGACATGATCTGATGTCTAGGGTGGTGTTCTGAGTACATATACACATTTTGGGGAGGGTTCACGTGTTTTTATTTATGGAAATTATTCTTTTGTAACTCCAAATGGGTTAGAAAATTCCCAAACCATTTAAAATACTTTAAAGTTCTTTTGGGACATAGCCAGATACTTAATATTGTATTACATTTTATAGTTGTCACTTAATCAAGCTATTTAATATTATAGTACATTTTAAAACTGTCACTTAATCACATTTTCTTGACCCTTTTATGTGAATTAAAGATCACTGTAGATAAAAAATGGCATGCTTTAGTTTAAATAGATTCAGTATGTCCAGTCTGACAGTTACTTCTGAGACATTAAAAGAATTCTCTGTGATTAATGTGACCCACACCGTTAAATGGTGTAATGTTCCATTTCTTCAGCCATTAGAGGAAACAGCCTCAGCCACTACAAGTGAAAAACACACCCGGCGGAACATGGACTTGAAAATCGTGTGAGATACTGTAGTGCTAAGCATTGTTAAGGTGACAGTGCAAGCTATAATTTTCCAAAGTATTTTAAGCATTTTGTGTATTGATGGCATTTCAGTGTCATCCCATAACTGGGGGAAGGAGGCCCCACAACAGAAGCAAGTTAGGCAGCTGTGCGAGGAGAGGATAAGTACCACCACCTACTTATTTCAAAGCATCTGGCTAAAACTGTAGTAAAGGCACAGCAAAGGCACTGTGTTCCTGGAGCTAAATCTCTGTAGGAACTTACTTTTTCAGCTCTGCCCTAGAAGTGCAGCCTTGAAGGAGCCACAGCAAACCACAAACAGAAACCTATATTCTATTTTGGGAGAACATACCCTCCAACATTTCTTCGATGAAAATTTGTTGTTGTTGTTGTTTAGTAATTTAGTTGTTTAGTCGTGTCCGACTCTTCATGACCCCATGGACCAGAGCACACCAGGCACTCCTGTCTTCCACTGCCTCCCGCAGTTTGGTCAGACTCATGCTGGTAGCTTCGAGAACACTGTCCAACCATCTCATCCTCTGTCGTCCCCTTCTCCTTGTGCCCTCCATCTTTCCCAGCATCAGGGTCTTTTCCAGGGAGTCTTCTCTTCTCATGAGGTGGCCAAAGTATTGGAACCTCAGCTTCAGGATCTGTCCTTCCAATGAGCACTCATAACTGATTTCCTTCAGAATGGATAGGTCTGATCTTCTTGCAGTCCATGGGACTCTCAAGAGTCTCCTCCAGCACCATAATTCAAAAGCATCAATTCTTCGGCGATCAGCCTTCTTTATGGTCCAGCTCTCACTTCCATACATCACTACTGGGAAAACCATAGCTTTAACTATACGGACCTTTGTTGGCAAGGTGATGTCTCTGCTTGATGAAAATAGGGATGTTCTATTCAACAATGACATTAACAAAACTTCCCTACATGTTCCTCTTCTCAGTACTGGATCTGCTACCAGTCCTGGATTAAGCTATAATTCATGCAATGCTCAAAGGATATACAAATTTCAGCCACAATAAAATCAGCCTGAGCATAACACTATCTAGTCAAGGCATAGCAACAAGGGATGTACGTCACAGGTACTGAAACAGTAAGACCCTCAATGGAAAATGCCAACCCTCTCCATTTGCTAGATATTCATGCCTTTTCCAATTTGCATTTGGATGGATATGTGTGCTTTACTCAAGTTGCATCCAGTAATTTAGCATTTTTCTCCCATCTTTATCTATATCCATTACATGCACACCCAGTGAGCAATGCAGGTTCTCTACAATGACAAATGCATCTTCCAAACCACAAAAGCTTTTTATGCAAATTTAGAAAAAGGAAAGAAGAAGAAAATGATGTTTTATGTACAAAAAGAGAAGTGGACTATCCTGTGCTAAATGGATAATGAGCAGTGTCCTTGCTTTTCAAATGCTACCTAAGTCCATATTCATTCTCAGCTACAAAGATCACAAAGAAAAGTTCTTCAATGAAATTGCTTTTAAGTTTTCTTGGGCTTTTCCAGAACTTGGGTGCTAAACATTTTTATTCTGCAAGGTGTTGGCATACATAGGAAATGATATTCTCTCTCTTGTGCATTTTAATGCAATGCCCATCTTATTTTTTCACCCTTTGTCCCCAGATCCTTTTTGTTTGTTTAATTAATCTGACTATAATTGTTCCTTCTTTGTATCTTAATCACAAATCAGATGTACAGTGTTTGCTAACAGCTGTGAATAAAAGAGTAGCCCATTCTTGAAGTGTTATGTATGTTTTTCTTGATAGTTTAATTAGAAAGGGTGAATAATACTCTATTTAATTCATCAAGTAGGACAATTAACAATAACATTGATCTTTTTTGTTTGACAGCAAAATTTGTTTGATTACAGAACTGAATATAATGTAGCCAAATCGCCGCCAGTAATTCATTTCAGATAGTCAATTAAAAATCCTGTGTGTTCAGTACACATGCAAACAATGAACAATGGGGCAAACTAATCAAGGCATGATTAAAAAAATAAAAGCCAAGCTCTGGAAATTGGGATGTCAATGGAGGAATGGGCATGGCTAACAAGGACAGATTTTATACTGCCAAAGGGGAGGGCTTTGTCTTCTCCCTGTGGCACCTTCTAGGAATGGCCATGTTGGAAGCTGATGGGGGAATAATCTGTGACCAGTTTCTGTCATTTTTTCTTCAGTGTGATATTTTATTGCCTTGGATGATGTCAGTCTGCACATAAAGCATTCTCTTTAGAAGTGGATCAATTGGGCTGCATTTCACTGAAATAAGTGGAACTATGGTAAACTGCTGCGTCTGGCATAGCTTGGGCTTTAGTATGGAGGAAAGATTAAGAGCACTGTGACATTTACTTTCCTAGATCTTGAGAAGCTGGTAGGAATTTGTGTATAAGTTGATTGAGGTACCCACATCCATTTGACTTAACGTGCAGAAATCCACATCCACATTTATTTTAATTTGTGTATGGGGAACAATGCTGGTCTTTCCCATTCATACCAGTAGGGGTTCTCTTTTCCATTTGCCCCTGCCTTCTAAATTGTTGGTTTTATTCTCCTATTAGCAACAAAGTCCTTTATAGTTTTCTTCATTTCTTTAAGTGGATTTCTTTCTTTTTGACTCTTTAAAATCACACTATAGGCTCTTTCATTTACACACATACATGGGATCAAGTCCCATTGAACCTCAGGGGGAATACTATTAAGTGTTGCACTTAAAACAAAGCAAAACCTTGAATCAGCGGAAAAATTCAAGATTTACTTGCAAAAACATTGTAAACTTTACGAATGCTATGCAGGATGCTGGATTATAAACAATTTGGCACCATTAAGATAGATGAAGTGAAGTAGGAAGATAAGTTAAAATGTAAGAAAAAACAATTTTTATTTTGGATAAATATTTGGTGAAATTTAATTGATAATTAGACAGTAAGGAGGGAAGTAAGGTGATAATTTGCTGGATTAATTTTTTTCTTAACGTGGAAGGTAGGCGCGGGAGATGTGAGGAGGTCATAAGAAGATAAGAAAATATGTTATGCTTTGATATAATTTTGTTTGTTTATTATATTGTAACGTAAAAATTTCAATAAAATATTTATAAAAAACAAACAAACCTTGAATCAGCCCGTTGCATCTGGCATTGTACTTTAGGTTCTAAAATCTCTATTATTTCTGACCTTAAGTGGTTTTCTTTCCACCCAGAAATATTGGCAAGCCAAAGTTGTTATGTGGAATGTCTTGCTGCAAGTGGTAGATTTCCAAGTGCTTCACCACTAGTAATTATATTTCTGACCAGCTAGTTTGCTATTATTATTATTGCTATTATTGTTATTATTGTCAGAAATTACGGTATATTTCTGACCAGCAGCTAGTTTGCTGCTGTGTCTGCTAGGCTGTACTATTTGCTATTATTATAATTATTATCACTGCTATTATTAGTAGTAGTAGTAATTATATTTCTGACAATGTTAATTTTAAAAAGGGCGGCATTCCATTCATTGTTTGTGATTGCACCTTTGGTCACGCCTCTTTCAGGAAATCGCACCCCCGGGCTCTTGCCCCCATGGATATGGAATTCTGCTGAGCAGCCTTCTGAGCTTATTAAAATTATTTTTACAGAAATACAAGCTACATGTTTGCTTTAGTACTGCGCCTGGAACTTAGGGAGGGTTTTATTTTTTAAAAAGCAACATCACTGTGCTTTTGTTCTATTGATGGTTGTGTATACTGCTTTGTGACCAGAATCGGGATTCAAAGTGACCCTAACAGATGGGGGAACTGGGCCAAAATTAGCAACATGGCTTTCAGTAGGGACAAATGTAAGGTTCTGCACTAAGGCAGGAAGAATCAGATGCACAAATATAAGATGAGGGACACCTGGTTTACTAGCAGTACATGTGAAAAGGATTTAGGGCTTTTGGTGGACAACAGTGTGATGCAGCAGCACCACAATTTAAGATGGATATTGACAAGCTGGAACGTGTGCAGAGGAGAGCAACCAAGATGATCAAGGGTATGGAAACCAAGCCTTATGAGGAATGGTTGAGGGAACTGGGGATGTTTAGCCTGATAAATAGATTGAGAGGAGATGTGATAATGGTCTTCCAGTATCTGAAGGGCTGTCACTTGGAAGATGGAGCAAGCTTGTTTTCTCCTGCTCTGGAGGGCAGAACCCGAACAAATGGATTCAAGTGGAAATGATTGTTGGATCCTGAAGGCTCTACAGTACAGATTGGGTACAGAGCTTAGGGTTTTATAAAGCAGAGTACAAAAAGATGGCGGATCGTGCTCGGTTTCTTGAGTAGTATATCCTCTGTTTAAAGTTTACATACATCAGAACTCCAGAGAGGTGAGGAACCTTTGAGTAAATCACTCTCTCTGTCTTTCTCCTGTGGAAGTCAATAGCTGTGCATTTGAAGGCAGAACAGATTCTCCTTTTCTGTGCCTTCAATTGCAGCCCCTTCACTTTCCCCCATAAAAGCAAGTGTCCACCAAAGAGTGCGCTGCTCTGGTTGCGCCAGAAGCGGCTTAGTCATGCTGGCCACATAACCCAGAAAAACTGTCTGCAGACAAACACCAGCTCCCTCGGCCTGTAAAGCGAGATGAGCACCACAACCCCAGAATCGTCTGCGACTGGACTTAACTGTCAGGGGTCCTTTACCTTTACCTTTACCATAGACTTCACCAGGAGAACCTTATGGGCCTGCAACCGAGGGCCTAGATTCATGTTATGTTAAATATGTAACATGTAGTGGCATCAGCATTTATTAGTGTGTGGGTGATTTTCACCAAGACTGCGGCACGCAGGGAAGAAATTTTTAACCTTCCCTCTTCAGATGCAAACCTGACAAAAACTGCCTCCTACAGCAATTGGCAGGGAGGGGGGAAGAGAAAAGCTCTTGCTGCTGCCAGTGGGAGGTTTTCTCCTAATACTAATTGCCATCTGCATGTGTGCGTGGTTCAGCATTGCCTTTTTGGAGGAACGGTTAAACCACCACCCCCTGCGTGAAAACTGGCTCCAGCACATAGTTTTTTATATAAAAAAAACCAACAACACTGATTTTGATGAACACTATGAATTTAAAGTAATATGTAGTTATAGGGCCGTCTTAAGCATATCCAGCGCCATGGTGCCAAGATCCCTCCGGCGATCCCCCCCCCCCCGGTTTCCCAGAGTTGCCTACTTTTTTAGGGAGGATGGCACTGCTGGAGGAGGCGGGCAGAGGCTGGAGGGCAGCTCCTCCGGCGGGGAAGAGGTGGAGGCTGGACACGGCGGCTCCTGGCTCAGCTGACCGCTTAGTGCCGCAGTGGCCATGGCAGACAGAGGTTCCGGGTGCAGCGCTGCTTCGGTGCGGCATGGCTGAGGTGGGCGAGGGTGGCGAGCTGATGCCAGGAGGCGCCATACCCAGCCTCCGCCTCTCCCCTGGTGCCCTCCAGAACTTGGTGCCCTGGCGCCCTGTGACACTAGCCTCTATGGTAAGATGCCCCTGTGTAGTTAGGCCCTCAAATCTTGAAATGGAAGCAAAAGCTAAACCTTTATAGACATGGTGTATCTGCAGTAGGGATAGCTGTTGTGAACTTGGCCTGGAGCAGCAGCCAAGACCGTGGCACTGATGAGAAGGAGCAGCCGAATCAGGGTTTTCAGTGGTGCAAGCCGTGGTTCCCTTGGAGCAGGACAGAGTACTGTTACTTTAAGGCACACTACTGTTCAGGAAGGGGCAGAGCCTGGGAGGTGGGGTCTAGGCTGAGACTAACAAAAGGCCTCAGCTGCACTCCAAGCCCCTTATTGGAACAAGCTTTCTGCTTGGAGCTATCCAAGGTTCTGCAACAACAGTTTGACCCTATCTGCCACCTGCATGACCATCCATTGGACCTCATAGACTCTTGTTTTTGTTCAGGATAAAACATGCACTAAAAAAAATGAAGATTTGATTTCAGTTTTCGCAAATTAAAGCATGAACCAAATACAAGAAGAGGACCGTACAAGACAGATTATAGGCTGGCCACATCATATATAGCTTTAAGATAGTTAAACCCAGAGTATCTTTCCACAGGCAGCCTTGAGTTGTTGCTGGGTGAAATCCATGCTCTTTTGTGGTAGCATACTAAGTAAGATTGTTCCATATTTTGTCCCAATTGTCTACTATGTATTGATTTCCTTTAGCACAGAGCTGATTGGTCCATTTCTCCATAAGGGCTGAAATCTGGCTCTACTAGTCTTGCATTTATCTTCGTTTAAGCATTCTCCTAAATGTTGCAATGGTATGTTTGGCAGCAGCCAATAAAAACTTAGTTCTTGTAGATATTGTATTGCATTCCCACACATGGAAATTAGAGCTAGTTTGAGACCAGGTGGAAGAGTTTTACCAGTTAGATTTTCAATTCCCTTAAAGAACTGATTCCAAAAGTTACTGACCATTAGACATGTCCACCACCACATATGGTAATACAACCCTAAAGACCTGCACCCTATCCCACAAGTGTGAAAACATCCGTCCTTAATTACAATACCACTTTCACTCACTTACCATTCATCTGTTCAAGAATGAATATAACCTGAAATAATAGGTTTGGTAGGGAGGGTTGGTGCCGCCTGAGAGATAGCAGCCTTTGATGGCTTCACTTTGTTCCATGCACAAGAGACAAGATGCTGTGGTAGCTGTGGCTGGTCAAGATACTGTGTTGCCATAGTAAAGCACATGGAAAGAACAGAACGCTAAGCCAGTTTATGATGATACACTTCCAAAGGGCTGTGCATACATTAAAATATAAGACAGTAGTTGCCCACATGCTAACATTTAGACAGACACACTACAATAGGAAAAAGGAATGAACAGAGAAGATAGCATTTGGGTGGTAGGTCCTTCACTGGCCAATAGATGGGGGTGAGGATAATCTCCCCCTTGCCATGATGTTCTTTCTGGGATGCAGCCTCCTAGTGAACCCTTGGTGTCCAGGCCAATGGCAGAGGCCTGAGTACCCTTCCCTTTGGGTCTGCATTCTCATGGTATTGGGAGGAAATGGCTCTTTCTTACTTGGGGGTGGGGAAGCATTGTCCCAACAGTTGTTTTTCTGGCTGATGAATGGGACCAGGCTGTTTCCCACCTGCCAGTCACCTGGCTGGTGACAGAGACCAGAGTCCTTCAGATCTACAGTTTATATTGCCCATCTTCCTGGACAAAAGGTGTCTACAGCACTGACATATCCTATATAAGAGGAGTCTACTATTAATATTGGGACGCGGGTGGCACTGTGGTCTAAACCACAGAGCCTAGGGCTTGCCGATCAGAAGGTCGGCGGTTCGAATCCCCTCAACGAGGTGAGCTCCTGTTGATGGGTCCCAGCTCCTGCCTTTCGAACCTAGCAGTTCGAAAGCACATCAAAGTGCAAGTAGATAAATAGGTACCATTCCAGTGGGAAGGTAAATGGCATTTCCGTGCGCTGCTCTGGTTTGCTAGAAGCAGCTTGTTATGCTGGCCACATGACCCAGAAGCTGTCTGCGGACAAACGTCAGCTCCCTCGGCCAGTAAAGAAAGATGAGAGCCACAACCCCAGAGTCGTCCATGACTGGACCTAATGGTCAGGGGTCCCTTTACCTTTACCTTTACCATTAATATTGAGAAAGGGAAGGGTGAGGAAGAGCAGAGATTCCTAAGGCATCCCAGAGAACAACTCATTCATTCCTTGGGACCTCAGCTTTCACAGGCAGAGCTCCATTATAATATTCTCAAGCGATGTGGAATTGATTAACACACAACACAAATATGTACTGTATCTTCTCTCACTGAATGTAGAAACTTTAATGCATGCATAAGTACCTAAGCAAGCAGATCTCCACTTGTGTGATCTGCGCACTCTCTTTTCACGGTGTACAGATTTGCAGTAGCAGTATAGACAATGTAAGAAATAATTGAGCAACTTCTGATAGATGACCAAGCTTAAGCTAAAAGCATGTACATGAATCTGCATGTTAACACATCACCATTATATATTTTTTAAGAATAGCTTTCAAACCTCCAGCAAATTTGTCATACTTCCACTTAAGGACCTTGGGAGCGATTTGTCCAGAAGAAGAAGGAGGAATAGGTTGCCAGAGGATGGGACTACAGGAAATCAAAACTGCTTTGTTGCCAGTGAGAATCCAGATTGTGGGCAAGGATATTATGAATGCTATATAAAGAGCTCTGCAAAGTATCCTCCACTGAACAGGAACTAATGACAGCTGAATGAGCACATGTAATTGAACAAGCAGCAAGGCAAAGAAGAAAGGAAACATCCCAAGAAGAGAAACAGAAACGTTATCAAGAGGACAAAATCATGGCAACATCTGCAGGATGAAGAAACATCTGGGAGGAAAAAGGAATGGCAGAGATGGCAACTGCTGCTAAGTCAAATGCCTGCTGAGATTTGTCTATGTATGCCCTTCGTAAGGAAGTATCTGCTGTGCACAGAATTGTATACAGTGCAAGAAAGGACCATTATGCGCTGGTTTCAAGGCAACCTTTTCTCTGCAATGCCACTCTGTGCTTGGGACAAATGGGACAAAAGATGAACACCCATTTGCCTGGCCCCAAACACTGCAGAGGCTTGTGTTTATATGGCGAGTTTGAGACTCTGTTCTCTGGATACTACAGAGGTCAGGGCATGTAGGGAAGCAGCTGCTGTACTTAGTCTGAGAATGAGTCTTCATGCAACTGGTGCCATCCAGTCCTAATGGGTTGTGCTCGCAGAGCAACTCCCAAGAATGAGGTCTTACAAACAATAATCTTTGTGGTGGAAGTGGAAATGGAAGTTCAATGTATGTCAGTCTTCAATTCAGCCAATTCCAAAGGCAGATTAAATTCCTTACTTTGATATCACACAAACCTTTTATCATCCTGGATGCCATCTCTCCAACACAGATGCCTATATTTTTGTAGGAGTAAGATAGTGGCTTGCCGGGGAGTGTCATGTGCATGCACACAGAGGCTCAACATCATGCCCATTCACTCTAGCAAAAGAGGTATATCTGTGCACACAGAGATGGATGCATTCAGCTTCCCTCTCCATTCTAGGGAATGGGGAAACCTTTGTGCACATGTAAGCTCCATGTGGTCAAATGAGCTCCTGTATATACATGGAGGTATATACAGGATATATATATATCCTGTTTATATATATATACATGTATATACAGGGACGCGGGTGGCACTGTGGGTTGAACCACAGAGCCTAGGACTTGTCGATCAGAAGGTCGAATTCCCACGACGGGGTGAGCTCCCGTTGCTCGGTCCCTGCTCCTGCCAACCTAGCAGCTCGAAAGCACGTCAAAGTGCAAGTAGATAAATAGGTACTGCTCCTGCGGGAAGGGAAATGGCATTTTGTGTGCTGCTCTGGTTCGCCAGAAGCGGCTTAGTCATGCTGGCCACATGACCTGGAAGCTGAATGCCGGCTCCCTCGGCCAATAAAGCAAGATGAGCACCGCAACCCCAGAGTCGGTCACGACTGGACCTAATGGTCAGGGGTCCCTTTACCTTTAATATACATGGAGGCACATAGATATGTGTGGATTAGGCTGAAAAATCAATCCTAAACTATTATGCCTGTACAACTATGAAGGCATGGAGGAGTAATCTCTGTGTACTGTGTGATATCAAAACCGCTTGTATATGTTCAGAAAAATACCCCAGGGGAAAGGACTAGCAACAACGGAGGATTTTTGTGTGTGTGAAGTTTAGATTGCCTCTTCCATCTTACCTTTGTTAATGCCAGATTAGCATGGAAGCAGGGCCGTCTTTACCCAGGGGTGGAAGGGGTGCGGGGCACCCGGGTGCCGAATTCTGGGGGGCGCTGGGCGCCCACCGCTGAAGCCGCCTAAGCTCTTAACTACCTACCTGTTATGAAATAATAAATAATTTTGATCAAGCTAGAAAACAAAATACATATATACCTAGGTATTACCGAAATGTATACCTACTGTTTTCCTAAAGGACTTTCGACTTTGTGCGCTCATTTACTAAAGATACGCCGCACCAGCGGCGCACTTGTCATTCACAACCGCGGCGCTTGTCAGACTCAATGACGGCGCTTGTCATTGTCAACGGCGCTGTGCACGCGAAATTAGATTACATCATAATCAAAGTAAATTTGGGGGCTGTCAGGGAACTGCCATCGGAGCTAGAGGAGGAGGCAAGGCTCCCGAGCGATGCTGGAGAGGGGCCCAGCAGGGGGAGAGGCAGCCCATCTGCTGGGGAAGGCAATCAGCGTAACACCAGGGGTGAAGCGGGGCTGATGGGGGAATCGGTGGAAAGGCTCCAGGACTCTTCGCCGGAGACCAGTGGGGAGAGCACAGATCCTCCTCTACCCACACCCACCCTGCGCAGAAGACTTTCGCGCAGGGAGAGTAGGAGGAGACTTGGCGTCAAAGAACTTCTGTGTTGGAAGAAGTTCAAGAAACGCCCACTGATGGATTCTGCTAGTGACTGAGCAGCCACGGAGCTAATGGCTGTCCAGACAAGAAAGGTTTAACCTGGCAACCAAGCCCAGAGTGGCAGTAACTTATGCACGAGCAACCCCTATAACCATTACAGGGGCTAAACTAAATTTGGGGGCTCTGGGCGGATCTTTGCACCCCGGTGGCACATATGCTAAAGACTGCGCTGCATGGAAGTTAAGGCAGGGTAGGCATTTGTCATCTGAATGAGCATTCTTGCCAATGCAGCTTTTACATTTGCTTTACGAAACAACTGAGGTAAGACTGCTCAGGAGTCCTCTGTAAAAATGAAACCAGATGTAATAAATATTCTTATTTTTTCAGCATAAGCCAAATGCACAGTAGTTATAGGCTATAAGGTTGCCACAACTTTTTCTAAAAAGATCTTGTTCATAAAATAAAGGCCTAAAAAGTCTTTGTTATCATGCCTGCACTACAGATTTTGCTTCCCTTTTGACTTACTTCTTGTTTCAAAAAGCTGTGTTTGCTGTAACAGCTCATTTTTTTCATGCAAAATACTGAATCTAATTGCAGAAATATGTCATTCCTTCCTCTACGCCACATGGCATGAGTTAATGATGATGAATGAAAGTAATAAAGCCAAAATCTTTTCTGTTTTTCAAACTAAAGCTCCTGTTAAATTACTGGGAATTATAGGCATGCATCTACAATAAGGACACTGCAGAAGGTCAAAGATCCCGCTTCCTGCTCTAGGCCAAATTATTCAACAGGCAGTTTGGTTTGGACCTACAAAAACATATATTTTGCTGAGAATGATGGGAGCCACCTATGAAAAGGAGCTTAGCTGAAAGCTGGAGTTTTCATTAGAGGGCTTCTTTCTTTTCCCTGTGGAAAGCTGTATATGACTCACTAGAGACCCAGGCTTGCCTCATACGTCTGTGGAAGCTATTTTTGGATTTTCAGACTTAATTCATTTGGGGAGTTGGGTCTTGATGAGATGTCAGAGGGGCTCTGCTTCCTCAATGCAAGTCTTTATTCTGCTGCACTGAAATATGAAGCAGGTTCCAGACTGGCTTGTGTCTTTTACACCTGTGCAATGTGGCAGCAAAATACAGCTAAAAGCATTTCACCCAGGTGCAAGACAGGGCTGAAGTTGCTACCACCGCCATCCCTACCTGGTTTGGTCATTTCATTCATGGTGCATGAATGAAATTAATGAAGTTCCATATCATATTCAGAACCCAGCATCAGCCACATTATTCTAAGTATGTATGTATGCATATATGTCTTGCTCAGTCTTGGTAGAGTGAAACTGTCACACTTCCAGAAGAATATACTAAATTAATGATATAAAGAGAGAGAAAATGAAAGCCCAATTAAAAAACCAATTCAACCAATGGGACTTCAAATTTATGGGCTTGCTTTGGATCAGAATGACAGAACCTCAGAGGAAGGTTTGCATTTACAGCAGACTTGTTCATCTTTCATAGTCCCACCCCCACCCCCGTCTTCTCATGGTCTTCTCTTCCTCCCCATAACCTACAGCCCATTCCTTTATGCATGGCATATCGGCTAGCAAATGTTGTCTGAGTGGGATTCCCAAAGTATCCGTTCGATAAAATACAAATCTCTCTTCTGTTACTGTTTAAACAACAGATTAAATAAAATGGAAGATAGCAAGGCCACCTGGGCCTATGGTATATTTTTAAATCAAGGGGTGTGTGTCCAGAGGTGGATACATTTGGGGGTTTCTAGCAGGCTTCGCACCCACTGGTTTGGCCACCTCTGCTCATTCCTCCCAGCATGGAATGTACAGTGGAATCCTATACAGATCTTCTCAGAAATAAGCCCCAGGTAAGTCTGCGTAGGGTTGTATCCACAGTGGCATAAATAAACAAATAACCCCACTGATGTCTAAGAACATGACACAGGGGAGAGAGAGAAATATTAATGCACTCAGAAACACATTTCTCATTTATTTCTCAATAGCAAGTCTTTTCTGGAAATGTCTGATAACATTTTTGATATGGGATAATATTCCATCTTTCTAATGTTTTCTCTTTTTTTCTTTTAAAAAAAACAGTCAGGGATATAAGATAAATTTGATCCTGTCACTTTTATCCACAAATCTCCCTCCCGTCCTGAGTAAATGTACAATGCTCGCTTTCTGGCTTATAATTTCTACAAGCACAACCATCTGTTTTCAAAGGATTAAGTCCATTTCTTAGGCTGGAGGCCTGTTGTTAAAGAAGCACGATATATATGGCATAATAGATTCAAAGGAGTTGCCAATATAATGTCAGCAAGCCTCTCCCATGTTGCAGCCTGCCCCTACTGACAAGAAGTTCAAGGCATCTGTTTCCCAAGTCAGGGGGGGCTGGATGAGATGACCCCCGTGGTCCATTCCAACTCTACAGTTCTATGATTCTATGAGAACCATGGTTGCCAAAGTTAAAGATCCATAAGAAGTTGTGTGTGTGTGTGTGTCAGAGTTCCTCCCAGACCCTTCTTAGTCTGCATAGGTACATGGAGTGACTGTGGGCACACAGAAAAGAGCAAAACCAAGCATACCATCTACATAGCTACAAGCACTGAAGGATCTGCTTTGCATTCAGAAGGTCCCAGCTTGAATCAATGCATCTCCAGGTAGAGTTTGAAGGCCTGCAACTCTGAAGAGCCACTGCCAATGGTCTGACTTGGTTTAAGGCAACTTCCTGCGTTCCTAAGCAACCACGGACATGAAGAACATGAGAATATGGCCTTTTCCAATTTAGGAGCAGCAGACGTCTCTGCAAAGACTCGCTTGTTCTAGACAACAGCAGGAAGAGCTGGGTATGGCTGAGTAGAACTGAGGGTGAAAGTGGAATGAGGGGGCAGAGGCAGGAGGCCTGTAGGAAATAGGAGCCAATGGAAGTAGGGCAGGACTAGGAATCTGGGCAGGGTCTAGGAAAGGAGATGGAAGCAATGGGTCTAAAAGATGAGGACTGTGAAGTTGGGCCAAGAGAATGGAAGATGAAGCAAATGTAGACAAGGACATTCATTGCACCTGGCAGTCATCTGTCTACTCAGATGTATCACTGATCTTTATGGCTGGGTTTCAATAGTAGTGATGGGGTGGCTGGGGGCTGTTTTTTTCTGCAAAGATATGTGTAAGAGAAGAGACTTACTTCCACCCTTTTTGTACACTTTCCTCTTTTTCAGCCATCCTCATTCAGTAAATCTGCTGCTGCTTAGAATAGGGCTGGCTCCAGCTTTTGTGGGAGTCCCTCAGAATGTGGCCTCTGGAGGCCCCTTATCTTAATGGGCCTGGCAGCGATAGTAGAGGCAGCCAGCAGTACTTAGATCAGAACGTTCCTACAATTTCTTGAAACAATGTTACATCAGGAGCATTGTGGGAAATTTCAATGGCATCTCGACATCCAGCGCTGATCGTAAGTCCAGGTTAGCTTTCAGTGGTGGGTTCATTTTGCAGGAGCAAACACGAAATGCTCTTCCTTTCTTCCATTCCGCTTCATCTATTTCTCTGCCATCACCCTCACTACCAAATGAAACCTTTTTCATTATTATAGAATCATAGAATCATAGAGTTGGAAGAGACCACAAGGGCCATCGAGTCCAACCCCCTGCCAAGCAGGAAACACCATCAGAGCACTCCTGACATATGGTTGTCAAGCCTCTGCTTAAAGACCTCCAAAGGAGGAGACTCCACCACACTCCTTGGCAGCAAATTCCACTGTCGAACAGCTCTTACTGTCAGGAAGTTCTTACTAATGTTTAGGTGGAATCTTCCTTCTTGTAGTTTGGATCCATTGCTCCGTGTCCGCTTCTCTGGAGCAGCAGAAAACAACCTTTCTCCCTCCTCTATATGACATCCTTTTATATATTTGAACATGGCTATCATATCACCCCTTAACCTCCTCTTCTCCAGGCTAAACATGCCCAGCTCCCTTAGCCGTTCCTCATAAGGCATCGTTTCCAGGCCTTTGACCATTTTGGTTGCCCTCCTCTGGACACGTTCCAGTTTGTCAGTGTCCTTCTTGAACTGTGGTGCCCAGAACTGGACACAGTACTCCAGGTGAGGTCTGACCAGAGCAGAATACAGTGGCACTATTACTTCCCTTGATCTAGATGCTATACTCCTATTGATGCAGCCCAGAATTGCATTGGCTTTTTTAGCTGCCGCGTCACACTGTTGGCTCATGTCAAGTTTGTGGTCAACCAAGACTCCTAGATCTTTTCACATGTACTGCTCTCAAGCCAGGTGTCACCCATCTTGTATTTGTGCCTCACATTTTTTTGCCCAAGTGCAATACTTTACATTTCTCCCTGTTAAAGTTCATCTTGTTTGTTTTGGCCCAGTTTCACCCTATTATGACCCTAGAGAGGAATATAATCTGGAAAAATAATTCATTTTGAGCACCGGCATGTGACTGAATTGTCCACCAAAGAGACATTATTTGAAGCTCTGACTTTATCTGAGTAAGCTCATGGTACTTTAGAACACAGTACTTTGGATTCAAAGTCAGTTTTCATTTTCAGGTAGTCAACAAGGAAGGGCAATCCAGACCTTGTTTTTAACTTGGACGAACAGGCAACAGCAGGGAAGACAGATGCATTACATACTCAGCGTTGCTGTGGCATCAAACATTGTTGGCCCTGAAACCAAAACATGCTCACCTAAGACTCTTGGAGAGTATAAACACATTCCTGCCACCAGCTGGTCTGCAATGTGCTGGCAAAGTGAATCTGGAGGCAACCCTGCGAAAGGCCACAAGAATGTCTCTGATGAGGAAAAGGACCAAAGCTAAGGAGGTAGATCTGAGAATGTCCTTAGTGGTTACAGACCCCAATTTGGTGATGATTAGCCAAAGCAGGTGACATATTTTGTATAGCACACTGTCTATCATTCAGACTGATAAAATTTCAGTCTGAGAAAAAAAGTCTCTTGGAGTTTTTTTACAGGTGAGGGCAAAAGAAATGGATGAGAACAGAGCAAAAATTAAAGAGAAAGGAAAGGCAAGATTGTGTATCTAGTTAGTAATTAATTGCTTGTATTCCCTCTTGCCCTCCCTTAAAGGTAAAGGGACCCCTGACCATTAGGTCCAGTCGTGACCGACTCTGGGGTTGCGGCGCTCATCTCGCTTTACTGGCCGAGGGAGCCGGCGTACAGCTTCCGGGTCATGTGGCCAGCACGACTAAGCCGCTTCTGGTGAACCAGAGCAGCGCATGGAAACACCGTTTACCTTCTCGCTGGAGCAGTTCCTATTTATCTACTTGCACTTTGATGTGCTTTCGAACTGCTAGGTTGGCAGGAGCAGGAATCGAGCAACGGGAGCTCACCCCGCCGTGGGGATTCGAACCGCCGACCTTCTGATCGGCAAGTCCTAGGCTCTGTGGTTTAACCCACAGCGCCACCCACGTCCCAAGGTAAAGGGACCCCTGACCATTAGGTCCAGTCATGACCGACTCTGGGGTTACGACGCTCATCTTGCTTTATTGTCTGAGGGAGCCGGCGTACAGCTTCCGGGTCATGTGGCCAGCATGACTAAGCCGCTTCTGGCAAACCAGAGCAGCACACTTGTGCAAAACAGTAGTGCTCCAAAGCACGTTTTGATCCGACCAGGCAGCTTGATTGCACATACAGGCATCCTTGCAATAGCACGTGCAGATATTTGCAACCATAGCTACAGCATGGTGTAGAGAAATCTGTCCTGTTATGCAGTCTCAGAATCAGGTTAATAAGGCTGCATTTATATAGCTATCCTTGGAGCGGATCATGGGCACTTTCCAGTCCTTCTGTTGCCACTATCACCCTGTTATGTGCTAAACAAGCTATTTCCACGCTACCATTAAACCCTGCCCTGCAGTGGGATCACAATAGCATTGGCAAATGTTTGCATGCAAGCGCATCATATTGAATCCATTCTAATCTTCACAAGTTGTGATACTGCGTTATTTCAGCAGTCCCTGCACCTCGTCTTTTGAACATTTCTGTACATGTTACAGGTAGGTAGCCGTGCTGGTCTGCCATAGTCGAAACAAAATAAAAAAAATCCTTTCAGTAGTACCTTAGAGACCAACTAAGTTTGTTACTGTTATGAGCTTTCATGTGCATGCACACTTCTTCAGATCTGAAGAAGTGTGCATGCACATGAAAGCTCATACTAATAACAAACTCAGGTAAAGGTAAAGGTAAAGGTACCCCTGACCATTAGGTCCAGTTGTGGACGACTCTGGGGTTGCGCACTCATCTCGCTATATAGGCTGAGGGAGCCAGCGTTTGTCCGCAGACAGTCATGTGGCCGGCAAGACTAAGCCGCTTCTGACGAACCAGAGCAGCGCATGGAAACACCGTTTACCTTCCTGCCAGAGTCATACCTATTTATCTCCTTGCACTTTGATGTGCTTTCAAACTGCTAGGTTGGCAGGAAATAACAAACTTAGTTGGTCTCGAAGGTGCTACTGGAAGGAATTTTTAAATTTTATTTCTGTACATGTATGTGTGTGAGAGTGAGGGACTCGGTTGATATTACATGATGGAAACCTGTTAAAAAAACCTGCAGCTTGATTTACCTCTGGAATTTTAAAATTATAGCTATTGATCTTATGGTTTAAATACTGTACTGTACTGTCGTTGTATTACTAGTTGTTGTACTGTAGTTCATTGGAATTAAACACACACAGCTTTACTGCGGTCCATACACCCCAAATGCACAGTACAACAATAGACTATATCAGACATCCCCAAACTTGGCCCTCCAGATGTTTTGGGTTTACAACTCCCATCATCCCTAGCTAACAGGACCAGTGGTCAGGGGTAATGGGAATTGTAGTCCCAAAACAGCTGGAGGGCTGAGTTTGGGGATGCCTGGACTATATCAACAGTTATTAAGGTGTAAGATCGGGCTTGCTAGTCAACAGAGAAGCTTTAGCCTGTACATACTGATTTCTGATTTTTACTGCCTCTGAGAGGAATTTTGCTAACAACCACCACCACCTCCAGGGCAATGACTCTTAAGGCGAGGGGCTGGTGGGGTGGACTCAGTTGATATCAGCAATTGCTTCTCATTCTGGGCTGATCAGTGCTGAAAAATCCACAAGAGTTGGGGAAATGGGTGCTACTCCTTTTGCCTATGGTGAGATGGCAGATCCCATCTTTTGCACTGTTCAGGAAGCCCAGTAGAGGAAGCACTTTTTCCACACAAGAAAACTCCAAGGTGGCTGCATCCTGGTGAGGGACCTCCTCCACAGTTCATGGCTTGCAGGTGCCAAGTTGAGAAAGGAGTTTTATCAACAGAGGTAGGATAAGGTAAGATCCATAAGACCCATAAATGCATCATGCGGGAGTAAAGTTGTAACAAGGTAGGAATTTGTATACTGACAAAGTTATGATTACCAGATTTTTTTCCAAAGAATCCAGGGACACTTTTTCTTTTCTTTCTTTCTTTTATTTTGAAGCTGAGTAGCAACAGGGAGTCAGTAGTGGGGATGGTGAGGCAAAAGACCCTGGGCCCAAGCACACATGCATATTGTATAAAGGTGCAAAGCCCTTCTTTCGCACCCTGTGAAACATAAATGTGCAGAGTTTTTTTTAAAAAAACTGGGCAATGCCCGCCCGCCCGCCTGAGCCTCCCAAGCCTCCCCCGATCTGTCAAAACAAAGGGGGAAGGGGGCAGGAGATCTGTACTGCTGGACATCCCCGGTTCCCCTTCTTGCAGTGGCAGCGAGCAGCTCCTGAAGCCAGCCAGAGCCAACTGCGCTACCAGGCTGGCTCCGGGCTGCTGAGGCTGCCACTGCCATGTTTCCCAGGGACAGATTTGCAAATCTGAGGACATTCCGGGGACGGAATTTGTCTGGGGACAGATTTGCAAATCCAGGGACTGTCCCCGGGAACCGGGGACGTCTGGTAACCCTAGACAAAGTGCAACTGGGCTGGATGTTTCTAGCCACTGCGGCAATCCAATTTGACCAAGGCAATTTATTTTTAATTTATTTTTTAACAAAAAGGCAAACTTTTATTTGTACATGTTTCTGGGCATATTGAATTTCTACATTATTTATTTTTGATCTTAACAGTTTCACAAATGAAAATAACATAATGATGCAGCCCTCTCAATTTCACAAGAGGCCCTCTGGTTTTAGCAACTCTGAAGCTGCTTTCTCCCTGCCTTCACAGGTCGTGTGATAGCACAGCAAGGCATCACCCTTCTGTTGTTTTGCCCATGCCCATGCCTGGTTTATTAGGGACAACAGTTTTAACACGGCTGCAAGCTTAATTTCTCCTGAGTGCTGCTAGCAAGTGGAGGGAGAATGGGGAGGGGAAACAGCTAAGCTAGGTCCTTGGTTCTCCCCAGACAATGCCATGAAGCTGGAGGTACATGAATCAGGATTGTGCTCCGCAGGTGCTGAGTTGTGGAGTCTCCATGACTGGCACCAACAGAGCTCCGAGTTTCAATGAATAGGACTTTATGAGCAAGGCCTCCAGTGAGTGATGTAACAGTTATTCGGATGGCATACTGGAAATCATTCAAAAGTTATGGCCAGCTTCAGCACAAGAGTGAATAATGTGCACCCAAGGAGTGATAAAAATTCACCCATGAAGAGGAGGAAAATACACATACTCCAATTTTAGACGCATGGGTAATCAAAGATAGGGAAGCCCTCGCCATGATATGATCTGTTATCAGAAACCCCGAAGCAGCTGGATGATTTCTGAACTTTGACTCTCAGAATCCCATCTGGTTGCAGTGTGTAGGGGGAAAATATATTGAATTTGTTTCGTTCAGCCTCTGGACAGCTTTCTCCAGAACTCTCAGTTTAAACAGCGTGATTTGCATGTCCATACTGAAAATAAGACTAAATAAAGCACCAGCTTCAATTTCTGATAGTACAGTTTAAGCGAACTGCTGCAAAGTGTATCAAACCAAAGTGCGGCAAATGGCAACGTGGGAAAACTGGGTTTCAAATGACCAGTGTTGCTTCCCAGAAGAACAATCTTCTCTTTGTCTACTAGCAACTGAAGACTACAGAACAATTGCTTTAATGGACAGCTAGCTTGCAACAATTTTAGCTATTGATTAGCATAGCATTACATTAATTTTAAAGGCAAGAAGCATCTGTCCTTATTATTTGTTATTTGGGATTACAGCACTTATCAGCAATTGTATTAGTTCTTCTGCCTGGTTGCTGAGTCAAGTTAAATGATGGTGCACTTCCTGTCTGTGATGTTTATCTCCAGCTCAGTTCAGCAAACTCAGCGGGTCACTTCCTGTTGCTTTGACTTTCATGTCTGGCACCTTCTTTCAGACAAGTCAATACGTTTAAATTACAAGCATACTCAAATCATGACATTTTTGTATAGTGCATCATTGCTAGGAACTTCTGTTCTGCATTTTACCACGATTCCCCACCCACACTCCTGCTCAAAAGTCGTATATGAAAAATCAGCTAGCAGAAGATGTATCTCTTGGAATGTGAGTATAAATGTTAATTTATATTCTAGATAGTGTCCCTAACTCACTACTAGGAATGGAGGACAAATTTGGTACAAGTCATGAGAACCTACCTAATTTTTCACTTCTTGAAAAAATACTTGGACCCTTGACATTCATACCTCTCCAGATTTTGCAATCCAACCAAATAATGTGTACAAAGATGCATATATTAGGGGGAAATGTGCATTAAAATATATAAATGAAATTAACATACAAAAGACATATTACAGGGGAAGTGCCTGGAAAAATGTGTATATGTGTAAAAAAGTGCATGCAAAAAGGCATATATTTTTAGAAGAAATGCATATGAAATTACGGGTGAATTTAAATGAAACTTTTCCATTAAAAAATGTAAATTTGCAAAATGCGGAGAACTGAATTTATTAGAAAAACGAGACAGAAAGAAACTGAAGCTGACCTATTTGTCTAAACCCACTTTCTCTCTAACATGGCTGTCCTCAGTGCTGCCTACCTAGGTACTATTCTCTGAAGAGTGGGTGATTAACAAGCCTGTGTGACTTTTGAAGAATTTTGGGAAGTGTAGTTTGATGAGGGTGCTGGGAATTTTCTACAAGGGTCCCCATGTCCTCCATAGAACTACAATTCCCAGATGGATAGGACTGTTCTACCGCCAATTTGTGTGTCCCTTGCAAGAACATTTTACCCAGGCGGGTGAGTTACTAAGTGTCTGGCAAACCAGGACAAAATACAGTTGAAAGGTTCCCCCTAAAACCTTATATTGAAATGGCCAAGGAGTTGGGTCCACACTTTCAATATCCGTCCTCTGAGCCCTAATAAAATCAGCACTCCCCTTTTGCTTGGCAACGGAAAGCCCTGGGATTTTGAATGTCCTTTACAAGAAGTACAGTGGTACCTCTGGTTACGTACTTAATTCGTTCCGGAGATCCCTTCTTAACCTGAAACTGTTCTTAACCTGAAGCACTATTTAGCTAATGGGGCCTCCTGCTGCCACTGCACCGCCGGAGCACGATTTCTGTTCTCATCCAGAAGCAAAGTTCTTAACCCGAGGTACTATTTCTGGGTTAGCGGAGTCTGTAACCTGAAGGGTATGTAACCTGAAGCATATTTAACCTGAGGTACCTCTGTACTTTAAATTCCAGAAGGAACAAAACAAAAATCTCTTGTTGTGACCTTGAAAACACCTTTCCAAGACCATCCTACTCTTTAGTAGTGCCACGTCAAGACCTGTCTCAAATTTCTGAAATGTTCTCTTCCCCCATGAAAGAGGCTTCTGTTTTCCTGCCTTATTTAGAATTTCTTTAGCATTTGTTGGGTACGGTGTTGGGCTTTCCTTGTTGTTGTGAGGTGGCCAGGGGCTCTGTGAGCCCTTTCCTTTTCAGCCTCTCCAGCGCTTTGCATTCTCCCTGCCTACTCATCCTTCCTGATTGGAAAACGCTCCATGGGAGGAGTGGTCATGTCAGAGAGGCCATCTACCAAATGCCTGATATACCATAAGCGCCCTCACTCACTTTTACTCTAAAAAAATATTTCTGCACCAATTTCTGTAAAGGTAAAAGCAGCAGCGATGGGACGCGGGTGGCGCTGTGGGTAAAAGCCTCAGCTCCTAGGGCTTGCCGATCGAAAGGTCGGCGGTTCGAATCCCCGCGGCGGGGTGTGCTCCCGTTGCTCGGTCCCAGCGCCTGCCAACCTAGCAGTTCGAAAGCACCCCCGGGTGCAAGTAGATAAATAGGGACCGCTTTCTAGCGGGAAGGTAAACGGCGTTTCCGTGTGCGGCTCTGGCTCGCCAGAGCAGCGATGTCACGCTGGCCACGTGACCCGGAAGTGTCTCCGGACAGCGCTGGCCCCCGGCCTATAGAGTGAGATGGGCGCACCAACCCCAGAGTCTGTCAAGACTGGCCCTTACGGGCAGGGGTACCTTTACCTTTACCTTAAAAGCAGCAGCAGCAACAACAACAAACAGCTGTCAAGCCAGGCATTATCCCTGCTTTCTTATACTTGCAGGAAAACCCAGCTGAGAATGTCATGGCATTTTCATGAAGTGCAGGTATGAAGTGAGGCTGTTCCCTGGAGATGAATGAATGTACACTCACACTTTGGCCACCTTGAAAATTAGGTAAGCACACACAAGCAAACACGCAAAAGACAAACAAAAAACCCTGCAAACCAACCGTGAGAATTTCATGGAAAATCCATATTCCCTTTGATGATTTTTAATGCAATTTCTTTTTCATTAATTGATGGATGAAGCTGATCAGGGAGAAATGCTGAAGAAATTTTTGATCCAGCATGACTTTTTAAAAAAACAACAACTGTGTAATGCTACAAACAGTGTTTGCACTTGGAGGTCCAGTGAAGTACCCTTCAAGGCCACACACTAGTGTGATTTCAGAAGCTCTGTCTGATTAGCCTTTGGAACTCCTTGCTAGATGCCCATTCTTTGTACCTTTGGACTCCAGATAGCTCACCCTGGACTCAATGCTTTGAGGGTTCTATTTTTCCTGCACCCCTGTTTCTGGTGGACCCTGCATGGTAAATCCTTCATTTGCCATGGAGACTCTTCATTTTACTGTTTGCAGACAGAACATAAGGAAGGAAAAGTCTGTTTCTTCCTCCACCCCACCTCTCTCCCTCCTTTTCCATTTCTCCTGCAATTCCTCCTCCTTTCCCCTTCTCAGAAGTCAAGCAAATATCTTGCAGCTTCCATGGCTAGCAGCTGTCTCACGACCCATCCTCCTCTCCCATTCCTTCTCTGGGACAGCCTTCACAGTCAACAATTAAACTGCCATTCTCTTCTGTACTTTCTCAATAAAAAGGCCATTTCTGGAAAACTACTCATCTCATCTCTGTTGCTCCCTTAAGTGCCTTACCAGGGCACTCCACTACCTTGACTAAGCAGGTCAAAGTTGCCCATGCTGTGCTTTTGCATAGTTCAACAGACAAGCTGGTTTCTGAGCTAGTTCTACCAGACAGGCAACAGACTGCCCTCCAGCAGAATAGCTTCAGGGAAATAGTTCAGGTGAGCCAAATTCCACAAGCCATCCATGTTCCAGAAGGGCTTACATCCTGAACAGCAAGTAGTAGTTTTCAGATGTGTATAGAGAAGGGTGTCCTGAGCACATCTATTAGCACCCGGAGGAGACAGAATAATTTAATTCATTTTGTCTTTAGCATATATATACACACATATCGACCTGGATCTCAAAGTCTATTCTTATTACTGCTTGACCTAAGGCTTTTCCGCACATTACACCAAACACGGGTGCAAGCTGTCTCTACACATGTACACGTATTTGTGTGAATGAGTGTACACTTGATTCAACTATTGTGTCCACATGTGAAGGAACTGTACCCTCCTTTAATGTTACGTGTGACTCTCTGCACAAGTGCATATCACAATGAATTATAACTGGTAGCTCAGACGGTTTGAGCAGGGGTCAGCAAACTTTTTCAGCAGGGGGCCAGTCCGCTGTCCCTCAGACCTTGTGGGGGGCCGGACTATATTTTTTTTGGGGGGGGAATGAACGAATTCCTATGCCCCGCAAATAACCCAGAGATGCATTTTAAATAAAAGCACACATTCTACTCATGTAAAAACACGCTGATTGCCGGACCATCCACGGGCCAGATTTAGAAGATGACTGGGCCGGATCCGGCCCCCGGGCCTTAGTTTGCCTACCCATGGGTTAGAGCATGGCACTGGTAACACCAAGGTTCTATCTGCTTATGGGATAGCTGCATATTCCTGCATTGCAGGGGGTGGACCAGATAATCCTCAGGGTCCCTTCTAACTCTGTGATTCTAGGATTCAATGATACTCTGTACACAAATTGCACACTCACTGAATGTAATAAGCAAAGAATCCTCTAGGATGAGGGCAAAGCCAAGAAAACTAGAGTAGATATCTAAATATTTCCAATCAGATTCTAGTTGACTTTTAAAAAAGTAACAATTGGCTGCCCACAAACAACTCCCAGTCTGTCTTTTTTAGAATGTTGCAGAAGAACAAAAAAGCAGCTTAGCATTCATTCACGTTCAGTGTGGTGTTACATCAGTAAATTAAAGCAGAGTATGCAATGCTAAGCCAAGACCAGCAGTGAAGAACCTCCAGCACCATGAAACCAAAGTGTCCCACAAGGACATTTCCCCTAAGCCATGCCAAACGTACAGGACTGAGGTCCCAGCCGAAAGCATAGTTTGCAGACCCCACCAATCAACTGACTGTCAGTGCCTGCAACCCCCCTGGGTTTCTGCCTGCAGAATTTGATTTTAAACGCCCACACAAAGGAAGACGTTTCATCTGATGTCATGATGGTATCAGTGACTGACAGGTGAGGTGGGCAGCCCCATACACCTGTCAAACTGGCTCGCAGGGCCTGGGAGAACGTAGGATCCAGTCCACAGGCTGATCCAGTTCCCCACCCCCAATCAAGACCTAAATCCTCCCTCTCCCTTTCCCAAAAATGTTCGCTGCAGCTTTTCAGAGGGCTGAGAAAAGCAGCAAGAACCAGCCAATAATAAAAGCCTTCTACTTGCATCTTATACGGAAGCTTTCAGGAGGAAGGTTCAGCAGTCTCATTAAAAGGATGCATTTTATGCTAGCCTTTTTTTGCTTGTTTCAGAGGAAAGAAATATAGATCTCCAAGTGCAGGTATTGGTATCACGATAAAGTAACTAATACCAATATAATACATTTATAGCAGATTTTCTGGTATTTTGTATGTTGTATTGCTTGTGTTGGGCTTTACTTTGGCCACTATAAGAATATATAGTGCAAAAAAGATATTTAGCTGCTTTTAAATTGAGATGGCTGGGTTTTTCCCAACTCCTGAAATAATCGTGAAAGTATGTGGTTCTCTCAGTGGAATTAGAACAGCCATGTTTATGGACTTTTGGGGTGAGGGTTTTGTACAATACCTGGGATAGGACAAAAAAAGAAAAGAAAATTACCATATTGACGTATAGAGATATGAATCACTCCCCAATATTAAGGCTGGGGATTAAAACAGATATGAGTGTATGTGTTTAGAAAAAGAATCTGAAAAGAATCTTCCCTTCCAGAGATACGTATAAAAACAGAATGACCGAAGACTTGCCAAGTTCCCATGTGTGACAACAACAACCTTATGTACTTTCATCACACTTGCATGTTGTTTAGTAATAAAGGTGTAAATTTTTTTTTCATTTTATTTTACACTGCTCACATCCAGTATGAGCTACAGACAGATATCTAGTCCTGTTAATATGAGACTGTGGGAATTGGTCTAAAATCAACCACTCATAGTGGCGTGAAGGAATCTCAGTCTAGAATTTAGCAGACTGGGATCATGTTTCTTTAGAGCAACCAGAAAGTACTGAGAAGCAGTGACTATTCATTCTAATTTTATGGCATGAACTCTTTAAATTGTTTGTTCAAAGAAAATGAAAAAGCTTTCTTTAAAATTCCCAAGATGGCTCTGAGAAGATTAATTATCTCTTCTGTTCCACACAGTAGAGAGCGTCTATGGAAGCCAAATGTTGTACAGGGCATCTAATACGGATGAAGGTAACTAGTATCTAACTGGAGGAGACAGCAGCAAAGTTTTAACACAAACTTCAAGCAAATAGTAGAAAATTAGCAAAGTGAAGTGAATATTTCTTTTAAACCAGCAAGGAAGTCTTTTGAAAGCAGCTTGATGGGCACACTTACGTGGGAGTAAGGGCCACTGAACTCAACAGGATTCACTTCTGAATGAATGTAAAGAGTTGGGCTGCATGCTGAAAGCAGTTTACAGCAATACAGTGGTACCTCGGTGTACAAACGTAATCCGTTCCCAAAGTCCGTTCTTAAACCAAAACTGTTCCTAAACCAAGGCTCGCTTTCCCTAACGAGGCCTCCCACCGCCGATGCCCTTCCACCGTTCGGATTCTGTTCTTAGACAGAGGTAAAGTTCTCAAACCAGGACACTATTTCCGGAGTTTGTAAACCAAACTGGACTGTTCTTAAACTGAGGTACCACTAACATCTGAAATAGGACCATAGGAAAGTGCTTCGTACTGACTCAGACCATTGATCCATCTAGCTCAGTATTGTCCTGCACTAATTGGAAGTGACTTGCCAGAAGATGGGTCTCTCCTAGTCCTACCTGGAGATGACCGGGATTGAATTTGGGCCCTTCTGCAGGCAAAGCAGATGTTCTGCCACTGAGCTACAGGCCTTCACTTTTAAATCCTAGCGCACCATTTTTTCTTTTCAATATTTCTTTCAGCCCTGAACATAGATCTCCCAAACCACAGAGCTGCAATTCCCATGTGTTTCTGCATTATTTATATCCCCCTGCGGTTTTGTCATTTTGTTGCCCTCCTTCGTTTGTCAGTTCTTCCAGACTTTCATAAAACTAAGATATGTTCAGGTGCTAGGTGTATTTTGTTCACCCACACCCTCTGAATTATAGCCTATGAACCGCTTTTTGAAAAACTCTGCCAGAATGAAGCGTGCAGCATTTAACGCACTGGCCTAAATTCATATGGCAGAATCGACCATTTGCAGGAGAATTATCTCTCATGTGAGTTTCAGCTTTACAACTAGATCACAAGATCTACAGGTAACTTACTACAGATATTTTTCAGCAGTGACAGGATCAGGGCTTTTTCCCCTGCTGGAATTCTCTGGAATGGCACCTCTCAGGTGGGTGCCAATGCCATTCTAAGAGAACAAAGGACGTGTTCATGGTGAGTTCCAGCACCTCTTTTTCTAAAAAAATAGCACTGGACAGGATACTACAACCAGCCTAATGCTCAAGTGGTACTTGCAACTCTGGCAGACAACAAATCACTGAATAGCAAGGTCACCACTGGGGAAACCCAACCAGATGTGTGAGGTCTAAGTAATAAAATAAATAATAATTACTACTACTACTACCACAGAGCCTAGGACTTACCGATCAGAAGGTCGGCAGTTTGAATTCCCGCGATGAGGTGAGCTCCCATTGCTCAGTCCCTGCTCCTGCCAACCTAGCAGTTCGAAAGCACGTCAAAGTGCAAGTAGATAAATAGGTACCGCTCCAGCGGGAAGGTAAACGGCGTTTCTGTGCGCTGCTCTGGTTCGCCAGAAGCAGCTTAGTCATGCAGGCCACATGACCCAGAAGCTGTACGCCGGCACCCTCGGCCAAGAAAGCGAGATGAGTGCCGCAACCCCAGAGTCGGCCACAACTGGACCTAATGGTCAGGGGTCCCTTTACCTTTACCTTTACTACTACTACAGTGGTATCTCGGGTTACAGGCGCTTCAGGTTACAGACTCCGCTAACCCAGAAATAGTACCTCGGGTTAAGAACTTTGCTTCAGGATGAGAACAGAAATCGTGCTCCGGCAGTGTGGCGGCAGCGGGAGGCCCCATTAGCTAAAGTGGTACCTCAGGTTAAGAACAGTTTTGGGTTAAGAACGGACCTCCAGAATGAATTAAGTTCTTAACCTGAGATACCACTGTACTCCTAAAATCTTGGACATTAAAGGCTCAGCTGATCAAGATTTTTTCCTCAGATATACAAGTACACCTCACCTTTTACAAACCAGATACTCTCGTACAGGACAGGTACAGGTGTTCTACCTACTGCCAGGACAATCATAGGTAGAATCGCACCACTTCGGCCTCCCCTTTCTAGATGAAAAAGGGACAACATCACTGTATTTCCCTTTGTGGTGTGTCAGTTTTGTAATTCCTCTTTGGTGCTAAAGTACATATTGCAGTACAGGTGTGCTCCAGAGGAATGTTTTGCTTCCACTCCATTTTGCAGCACGATGAGTTTGAAAACTAAGGCACAGATAGCTATGAAGCCACCAGTGAAGAGCTATCTGAAGAATCAGTGATTCTGGATGAAAGCTGAGCTAACAATGTGTGTGATCAAGATATTTTAACATACACATTTGCACTGGGAAACTGGAAAATACAAAATTCTTCCTGAACTTGCTTACACATGACAATGTACTCCAAAAATGAGTTATCTGATGGCCATACATACATCTGTCAAAAAAAGCTAGTGGTGGAACTAAAGTTCAGCAGCTGAACATCTGGCTTGTGCAGCTGTTAAGATCGCCCATCTGGACAAAGATGTCAGTTCCTATTCTGGATTGCTTTCTAGAAGAGGACAAAGTGAAGTGTTCTACTTGGTACCTCTTACAAAACAATACTGCCCAAATGGCCAATGTCGTTGCATATGCTGGCAATATAATGCTTGTCAATCCAAGCCAGCAATTATCAACATTTTCCAAAGACACTAGCATATTACCAATGACATCTGTTAGAAAGAGTGAGTTCATCTGAACTGACGTTGATGAAAAGGTCATACCTTCATCTATCTATCATCTATCCATACATATAATAGTGGATAGAGAAGAGGAAAGTTGAAAAGAAAGGGTAAAGGAGGCTCCCCACTTACCAGTTCACATTCCTTTGAAATTTTTATTTAAAATTATTTTTTTGAGTTTTCTATAAAACAGAACAATTATTGCATTTTCCATGACCTATTCTGAGTAAATGGAACTGTAATAGAAAGTCTGGGGTTTTGTGAAAGTGTTGTTTACAATCTGATACTCTAGGGAAATTTAAGACGTAAAAACACTGGGCCTTGATTATCATTCAACTTTCCTACATACAAGCAAGCTACTTTTATTTATTTACCAATTTTTTTATGGTCATCCCAGAACTTATGTTTTCCGGGCAGCTCATAAAACAAATGCAACAGTTAGAAAACAGTATAAACTACTTCTTTTTTTTAACCTATTAAAAACTAAAAGCACAATCAAAGCACGCTTGTTATTAAATAGATGCAAGCAATGAGACCCAAGATTGTTGTTATTGTTACACTGAAATATATTTATTCAGATAGCACCCTGTAGATTCAGTAGTGAAACAGAAATCCTAATATTAGACATAAAACATAAAATATATAAATGCCAAAAGGTCAAGGCTAGCAGGGGGAGGGACTACACAAGATGCAGCCATCATTACTTGGATTACTGCATTATGTTACAAATTTTATCTAATCAGCAGACATTTTCAGTTGTGGAAAATTTAGCAAGCAGAACAATGTGGTGACAATTTAGTCTTTTCTTTTCTTACCTTCCTTTAAAACAAAACAAAACAAAAAAAAGCAGTCTTCTGTTTGGTCTAGATTCAGGTCAAGACATTTCACTAATCTGCTAGTCATTAAAAAGATATTTTTATACCCAGTCTGTAATATTATCTTCTTCAGTGATTGTGATGGCTCCCAACAGAGTTCCAGACTTGAAAATGAAGTCTGGGGAGCTGAAATGCAATTACGATACTTTAAATAATTCCACAAAAAGTAGAACCGATGTTAAATAATTTACTGTCTTTGATCTTGCCACGGATCTGCCGAAATCTTCCGCATCGTCGCTCATTCCTCACAGACTAAGGAAATAGGAAGTTCTGAGAGGCAGGTTATAGGTCATTCATTCATATTGAAAACCCAGATGAGTTCTGTTCACAGGTTTTGTCAACTGTGTTTTCTGGGCATAGGAGCCGACTCCTAGGGGCCAAGGTCCCTTCAGCCCCCCTCCCAATATAATATCTGAGGGGGCTGCCCCCTAGTTGATGGACTATTCAAATGGTTTGTGTCTTGTAGTTTCTTGTGGTCAATTATACAATATTTTATTGAAACCAGGGACCTTCTGCACACAAAGCATATTCACTGCCACTGAGCTACAGCCCTTCAGTATCCTATGTACTTTTTATCAATGAAAGGAGCTTCAAACTTTCAACTATATCTGAATAGCTTGATGCCACGAGTCACTGTAGCAGCAAAGTTACAGGTAGGTAGCCCTGTTGGTCTGCCATAGTCGAAGCAAAACAAAAAAATTCCTTCCAGTAGCACCTTAGAGACCAACTAAGTTTGCTATTGGTATGAGCTTTCGTGTGCATGCACACTTCTTCAGATACACCTGACGCGGGTGGCGCTGTGGGTTAAACCACAGAGCCTAGGACTTGCCGATCAGAAGGTCGGCAGTTTGAATCCCCATGACGGGGTAAGGTCCTGTTGCTCGGTCCCTGCTCCTGCCAACCTAGCAGTTTGAAAGCACGTCAAAGTGCAAGTAGATAAATAGGTGCCACTCCGGCAGGAATGTAAACAGCGTTTCCGTGCACTGCTCTGGTTTAGTCCTGCTGGCCACATGACCCGGAAGCTGTACACCGGCTCCCTCGGCCAATAAAGCGAGATGAGCGCCGCAACCCCAGAGTCGGTCACGACTGGACCTAATGGTCAGGGGTCCCTTTACCTTTAAGATGCTACTGGAAGGATTTTTTTTGTTTGTTTTGTAGCAGCAAAGGAAGACTCAAGATAGGGGAGAACCATATCCCCTCCAACTTCTTCTAACCTAAATCTGGGGCATCCCCCCCATTCTGCTACGCCTCGCCTGCTCAGGCCTGCCATCGCTACCACTGAATTCTGCACCTGCTCCAGTTTCCCCACTGTCTTCAGAGGCAGCCCCTTGTGTAACATGTTGCAGTAACCTAAAGATGCCTAGGCAGGAGATGACTTGGAACTCTATGCATGCACCCTAATTTCCATGATGGAATAAAAGTTGGATATAAATGTATTAAATATAAACATGTAAATGGAATGTATGTGCAGCATTCTTACGACATACAGGTGATTGTTCGACTCACTGCCTGTCTCTCCTTTATAAGAACCTTAATACAGTTCTGCATTCAGGCATTTGCAGATAGTAAGAACTTCAAAGCACTCATGGAATACAGATCACCAGCTTTATGCAAGAAATCTTAGAGTCAGCACAACATCCCTGGACGCCATGCCTTACAACAGAATAAATATTTGAATGTAAAGATTTACAACTGGGCCGGTTAAACTCTTTGGCTTGCCATGCTTCGCCTTGCCTCCTGGTTTCGGCAGCTGCTTACAAGTGCAATGATATATAGCCATATATAAGCTACTGAGACCAGACCAGGCAAGTCCAAATACTTTAACTCATCACCTAAATACTATGTCATGACTACATTAAAATCTCTCCCGAGAGATATAGATAGCAACTCTCGTCACTGGGCGGTTGAGCTCCTTGCTAATTCCAGTCTGTCACTTCCCTACTTTCCTCTTGATTTACTAATCCAATCCAATCCTGGCAAACTGACGGGAAGGGAGGACATGAAGGTCCACATTGCTCAGAAGCCTGCAAATACTCAGTGCTCACCACCATCTCAGGTATTTTGGATGTGCTCAGCCGATTCTGAGTTAAAACACATTCAGCCGAGGTCACAGAGCCTACTGAGAACATCCTCTGTGCTCAGCCCCCCAGACACAACTGCTGACAAGGTCTGCTTCTTTATTTCAGTCCTTAGAAGTATTGGGACCAACTATGGAATCCAGCCATAGGCTGCAATCATAATCCCACTTGCATGGCAGCAAACCAGTCAAGTCAATAGGACTTGCACCTGTGTAGATATGGACTGGTGTGGGAAAGGAGATTTAGAAACATGGCTTTTCTCTGCAAGTTCAGATTCTTCTATGGGGAAGTCTAAGAGCTTTGCAGCTGTTTGAATTGCCATTTGCACCAAGCTTGATGCTTTCCCTCTGTAAATTCAGGTTTATCCAATTCAGGGATAATCCAATAGACTGGAGAAAATTTGGCTCCAAAATACAAGTTCAGATGATTTGTTTCCGTGTTTTGGAGTGGATAGATTAATTGTCACTTTCTCCTTCCCATGCTGTCTCATGCTTTCATTTCTTTTGCAGCTGAGCTTGCAACTATTTCCGGGGTGCTCCTAAACAAATGGTTTTTAAATTTCTTTTTAGTTTTGATTCTTCAGATTTTCACAAACCCAGAAAACTGGGCAAGCAAACACCATCTAAAATACTACACTAAATATATTGGGCAGCAACCTGAGAAGTGTGTCCTGAGAATTTACAATGGCTTTCAGGTTCTTTTCCAGTGCTAGAAAATCTGGATGCCTCAGATTTGCACAAAAGTGGGAAACTGCACAAGCAAATTTACAATTGCCCAACTGTATGCTTAAACCCCCCCCCAAATAAAGGGTGCGTGTGCAGTTAACTGCACTCATGCGCTGTCAGTGCTTGACTGGCACAATGGAATCAACAAATCATAAGGTGGGGGCAAGGCAAAGGGAACTCCAGCATTTTGTTTTGAAAAACAGTCATCTGAATACCTCTGGAAACAACAAGTACAGTGGTACCTCGGGTTAAGAACTTAATTCTTTATGGAGGTCTGTTCTTATCCTGAAAGTGTTCTTAACCTGAGGTACCACTTTAGCTAATGGGGCTTCCCACTGCCGCTGTGCCGCTGCCGCACAATTTCTGTTCTCATCCTAAAGTAAAGTTCTTAACCTGAGGTACTACTTCTGGGTTAGTGGAGTCTGTAACCTGAAGCATCTGTAACCCAAGGTACCACTGTAAAGCATGAAAATGGTGGACTTTACCTGCAACATGTCCTGAGCATTGTGTGTTCAAAGCTATACTGACTCTCTATACAGAGGTTCCACTTAGGCATTCCTCTATTAATATTCCACTCCGGCGGGAAGGTAAACAGCGTTTCCGTGCACTGCTCTGGTTTGCCAGAAGTGGCTTAGTCATGCTTTGAAAGCACGTCAAATTGCAAGTAGATAAATAGGTACTGCTCCGGCGGGAAGGTAGACGGCGTTTCTGTGCACTGCTCTGGTTTAGTCATGCTGGCCACATGACCTGGAAGCTGTACGCCGGCTCCCTCGGCCAATAAAGCGAGATGAGCACCGCAACCCCAGAGTCGGCCATGACTGGACCTAATGGTCAGGGGTCCCTTTACCTTTACCTTTTACCTACAGTCAGAGGATGAGAAACAGAAGCTTTCTTCTGCAGCATGGCTCTGTGTGTGTGTGTCAGAGGGGGGGGGATTTATGCTCACAATCACTAGTGTGGGGGTGGAAAATGTTGAATTTAGGGTAATCGGCATAAGTAAAAAATCAGTTTGCACCAGAGACCTTTCTGATGCTCTAGAGAGTGACCTAATTTGGCGTGTTTATTTTATTTGCATTTAATAAACAAAGCTAAAAACACTGAAACTGTCAAGCTTGCCTAATATTGTGTTTGCAGTTGGCACCCATTGTTACTAATGAACTCACCAAGTGGAAACATTTCCACCCCTCATCACTGCCTTCATGTGCATGAGGTTAAAAATGTGTTGTGGGGGAAATGCAAACATCTAACTATGAGAGACAAGCAAAGCACCTGTGTACATGCATTCAGCTGAGGGATCCACATGCGCATTTGTGTAGCAGAGAATGTGAACACATTTATGTTTGGACATGCATTAAGGCTTGGGATATTCACTTGGAAAAGCGATTGAAGAAGCGTGAGTGACTCCTGCTTCTGTAGCCAGAAGCATGAAGGGAATAAAAAAATATGCATGTATCTCGCACAAGAAGATGTGGAGTTGTTCACAAACAGAGGTGGAGCCTGTCTTCGTGGCACCCATGTGAGCAGGGGCAGGCGCGCTGGGGGGCAGGTTGTGGAGAGTGAGCTGGGAAGGATAGGGCAGTCTGATTTGAAGGGCGCATGCCTGTTGTGTCTTCTTCAGGCCACCCTGCCAATGCCTCCCTGGAAATATGCACCCGGGGCCAATGCCCTGCTTGTGTCAGTGCAAACGCTCACCCACAAGATCAGACTAGACCCTGCTCTGATGAGTGTGGCTTTCTATAGGGCTCTCCTCTGTGATGTAGACAGGTTTGGAAATCAGGGTATGCAATCCATACAATTTCTTTCATTCTCATCAAACGTCTCTCATTAAGTGTACGCAAGGGTGTTAGGAAGCGAAGGGTGTGTGGGCAGCGAAGGAACACCACGTTCCTTAGATTCCCTGTTGTAATGTTTTACTTACATGTATTCAAGCTCTTTCTGAAATATCAGCAAACTGGGCCATAGCTGAGCAAACTGAGAGTGATGACAACGATGAGAAGGGGGCTGACCAGTCATTTTACAGCAAAGAAGAAAACGTGGCAAGGAGCAGCCAGGATGTGAAGTAGCAAGAAGCGAGGAAGTATTTCTGTATGGAGCTGATAGCATCAGCTGCCTCGCCCATACATTTGATCCGGACTCTGATCCAGCAGGGAGGCACAGGTTAATTCACAAGTTGTAAGCACATCTGACCCAAGGGATTGTTTTATTGCCCCATGTGATCAACAGGTCTCGCTTCCAAGAGGTTCACTTTCAAAACGCATGTGCAAGGACAGCACATGCCGTCCTAAATACTACATGACTTCTCACCGTTGCCAAAGATGACTGGTATGCAGGCAATGTGCACGGCCAGCCATAAGAAGGATCTGCAAGGAGATACAAACATCCCCAGGCACAACGAGTCGGGTGTGTGATAGGCCAGGCCAGGGTTTTTTAATCTAAAGTAACTCAGCTATTTTAATGGCAAATGTCAAATTACAATCATGACAAGTTACTGTCAAATACACACAGTCCCTTCCTCCTGCAACGTCTAGGATAGTTTCTGCATATTACACCAGATCTGGCTTTTTACCAGTTCTTACATCCAGGAGCCACAGATATAAGGAATCATTGCTTAAACATCTTCCTATCTTGCTGCTTTTTTTGTCCCCCACCCCCACTTAGACACTTATCTGCATATATTTGAACAATT
This sequence comes from Podarcis siculus, assembly GCA_034642415.1. Classification (NCBI taxonomy): domain Eukaryota; kingdom Metazoa; phylum Chordata; class Lepidosauria; order Squamata; family Lacertidae; genus Podarcis; species Podarcis siculus. The sequence goes on along the minus strand of JAXCMG010000095.1, from coordinate 444,509 downwards.
TCCCCTGATTATACAGCATCTGCACTTTTATATTCATTCCCCTGACATCTGGAGAGCTATAAATTCAAACCCTCTGCTTTTTCCATGAAGTGTTTATGATAGCCCAGGTCAATTTTGCCAGGTATAAACAGCGATGGGGCAGAAGCTAAGGTACCCTCCCGCTGAGATGTCATTAGCAACCAAGGAGGACATCAAAGAGCTCAGGGCATCCTGGGAGAAGCCTGGATATTGCCCTTTCAGTCTTCAGAAGTCCCTTGACAACATGGGTCTGGCATACCCTCCAAGTGTCCCTATTTTGCAGAGGCAGTCCCGGAATTATAAAAGCCATCCTGTCTTCTGATTTGATCCTGGAATGTCCCTATTTCACCCACCAGCGCTGCTACTGATAAGCTCCAGAAGGAGGATGAGCTGGCGCCTGTCCTGAGAGGCAGCAGTGGCTGCGAGGGAGCATCCCGTTGCCTCTCCATGGCTGCCCTGCTGGCCTCCTCCCTTGTTGTTGTTGTTTTTTTAAATCATATTTATTGAAATTTCCAAAATACAAAAAGTAAAAATAAAACAAAAATAAAATACATTTGAAACCTTACTTTCATTACCCACTTTCTGGGACTCCCCCCTCCCCATCCCTACTGTATTCCCCTTTCATAACGTTGGTTCTACAAGGTCTCACTCCCAATTACAACTTAATTTGTTTAACCCGATATTCAAATTTAAATTATACACTCATCATCATTACCTTAAAAAAAATAAAGAAGTAAAAATAAAAAGCAAAAATTCTCTCCCCCAGGTCCACCCCAGTTTCCTTCCACGAATTCCCTTTTTCTTTTAATAAAAACGCCCCAACAAAGTATATAAAAAAAAAAATTCAAAAAAATAGTTACACAGCCTTTGGATTCTAACTCTCTCCCCCCCCCCTTCCCCGGTTTGAATTCCCCATGTCCATCAGTCTGTCTGTTGTCTGCCTGGAAGTCTTAGATCCATACTCAGATTTTTCCCCAGTTCCGCCTTGCCAGTTTTTTTTTAATGTTATTTTTATAGTGTTTAACTTCAAACATCCAATCCAAAAACGGCCCCAAAGGGCCTTTAGCTTCCTTGGTCTTTAAGGCTCCCCCCATTGTTCTTTCCATGTTGTTGTCAAGTTTCTTGTCCTGTTCCGCTGCTAAAACGTTCTAATTCAGATATTTGGTACCTCTACAGGGGTTATTGTTATTCAGGAACAAAAACTTACGTCCAGTCCCTTCCTTTCTTCAATAGAAAATTCTATTGTCTCCTTTAATGTAAACACCCCTGTAGACAAAATACTGTTTCAGTTTTACAGCTTTCCCAGGAGATAACAAGTCCTGTACAGTTCCAATAGTATTTTTCCACTTACGACCGTTCTTGTAATGTCCCGAAACCCCTCTAGGGGGTTGTAGTAACTTTGTTTCCTCTGATCCAAAAGTCCGATTGTTGTTCCATATTTTCAACATTTTGTATCCAAATCGTAACCAATTGTAACAAAATTAACTAGCAAAGTCCTCATAGCAAAGTCCTCTTTACATTTTCCGACTTTGACAGCTACTTTGACAGCTGTCAAAGTCTCCGTCTCTTTTCACCAGGCTCTCTCACAAGTCGCCCCGGTTCCCGGGGGGGGGGGGTTACGTTTCCCTTCTCACTCCACTCTTCTCCTCCAGCACAATTCTTGTAATTTCCCATCGTGAAATTCTTAATTTTTGTCAAAAATACGCTTCTCTCCAGACCTTGGTTACCCAGTCCTTGTTTTAAAATGCTTACAGTAGGGAGGGGGACTGACTTCCTTTTTGGATCCCCCCCGCTCGTGCCAAATCCAGAAAAAAAAATCATTTTTTTCCCCTCCTTTTAAACCCGATTTCCAAATTACTCACGGGTTGTTGTTAAAAGTCCGAATTTTCAATGGAAGAAGTCAGCGCTCTCCGCCGGATGGCATGCGGCTTCGCTCGGCAGGGAAAGCAGAGGACTCAAAGCACCACGCCACTCCCCGGCACCCGATCCGAAGCCTTTAAAAAGGCTTCTTCACGAGTCGGGAGGGCGCTAACGGTGCCAGCCGAGTCACCCATGTCCACGGTCTCCGTGCCCGTGGTTTTTAAGGGTCCCCGCGTCGCCGGCGCGGTAGGACCCAGCCCCTGCCGAGCAGACTCCCTCTGGAGCTCGGAGGGAGTCTGCCATTCGGCGATGGCGCCAACCCGGAAGTCTGCTGGCCTCCTCCCTTGGGCAGGTTGTAGTGGCAGCTGGAGGGTGGGCAGGGAGGAGCAGTGGAAAGGGGCAGTGGAGCAGAGTGCAAGGAATCTTTTTTTTAAAAAAAAATGCTTTGTGCATGCACATCAAATTTTCTATAATCTGCACCTAACCTTTCTGAAATATATTTATTGGTGTGTGTTTACTGGTTTTTGTAAATTTACCAAATAATAAAATAAAATAATCAGGATTAAGGAGTTTTTTCAGCTTGTGTGCTGTGTCCCATTGGTGAAATGATGGTGTTGTCACTTGCCCTTCTTCTGATGCTCTACGGGGTGGGGGAAACAAAAATGGGGGGGTCAAGGGTCAGTTGGGTGGGAGTGAGAAATGTCCCTATTTTCATCTGCGGAACGTTGGAGGGTCTGGCCTTCCCACTGGAAGCCTTAGAGTAGGAGTGGGGAAACTGTGCTATGCCAGCAGGGCTGTCTTAAGCATAGTGCCAGGGTGCAAAGATCCGCCTGGCGCACTCCCCCCCGGTTGCCCAGGCACGCAGGAGGGCGGAGCCAGCCAGCTGCCTCAGTGTCTCGCTGGCTTGGTCACCCCCAAACCCACGGTGCTGTGCTGGTCCCGGGGGGAGGTTACCGCGAGGCGTGGTCAGAGTCTGGTCCTGGGTCGAGGGTCTGTCCACCAAGGCCGAAGCGGGGTCCAAAGCAAGGAGCCAGGCGTGGTCGGGAACTCTGGAAGAACAGGTCTGGGTCTGGCAGAAACAGGTTTCCAACGACGTTGCTCCCGCAACCTGGGACCGGGCTGACTGGCCTTTATCTTCTCTGAGGCCAGGGGCGGTCCCGGCCCACAGGTGACCCGCCTCTCCTGGCCTTAAGGCGAGCATTCCTCCTGGGAGAAACCAGTTCCCTTCGCCTCTCTGCCCTGAGCCTCTGCAGCTCAGGAGAGGCTGGAGGGTTACTGGACCCAGGGGGAGCATCACCTTCCCCTGACAGGGCTGGGAGAAGCGCACCTGTAGGCAATGGGTCCTCAATCACCTCCGGAGCCAGAGTGGATTCACCTGGTGCCTGCTCCTGAGGATCCAGCACAGGTGCAGGCGCTTCAGATCCAAGGCCCTGCCCCGGCTCAGCCGGCCCTGGAGGCAGGGACTCCTGTGCAGGCTGGGGTTCCTCCGGTTCAGCCTCTGAATCGAATTCCCAGGCCATCACAGGGGCAGCAGAAGAGCCCGCCATGGCGCTCCGAACGATGGGCAGCCTCTTCCCTGGACTCAACTCTCGGGCCCCAGACTCTTGACCTGGCACCCTGGGAGCCCGGCGCCCGGGTGCCCAACACCCCTAGCGCCTATGGGTAAGACGGTCCTGTATGCCAGTCCAAGACACTCTGCTGCCTGGTGCCAAGGACAATACACTACCCCTCTCCTCCACACCACACACAGAAGCTGACTGGTCCGGCAGCTGAAGCTTACTTCAATGCTGGCAACATGTAAGTGTCCTGCACTGCACCTGAAGCAAGCAGGCTGGTTTAAGGGGCTCTATACAGAGATTGTGTGGCCTCTACTGCTTTGTTTCCATTTGGAGGTGAAGAGCCTGGGAGATCAGAGGGAAGTACTGGGGGGGGGGGTCGCAGTGTGCCACTGGTGCCCTTCATCATCATTTATTATTTTTAAGGACTTGTAACCAGATCACATTATAAAATATCAGAGCTGTGCACAAACATACAAACACACACACACACACACACACACACACACACACACAGTAAGAATAAGATATAAAATAATAGCAGTATAACCCCAAAAGATGGTGAGCCAGACCATGATTAAATATATCAGCCAGAAAAGGCTTGGGTAAATAAAAAGGTTGTTAAGCATGTGTCTGAAAGTGTAGAAAGCTGGAGCCTGCTTTATTCCATTTGCTAATTGTTGTTGTTTAGTCGTTTAGTCGTGTCCGACTCTTCGTGACCCCCTGGACCAGAGCACACCAGGCCCTCCTGTCTTCCACTGCCTCCTGCAGTTTGGTCAAACTCATGCTGGTAGCTTCGAGAACACTGTCCAACCATCTCGTCCTCTGTCGTCCCCTTCTCCTTGTGCCCTCCATCTTTCCCAACATCCGGGTCTTTTCCAGGGAGTCTTCTCTTCTCATGAGGTGGCCAAAGTATTGGAGCCTCAGCTTCAGGATCGGTCCTTCCAGTGAGCACTCAGGGCTGATATTTGCTAATACATTCCACATTAAATGGGCCACCACCCTGAGAGCCCTGCAACTGGTGGATGCGCGGTGAAAAATAGCAGCCCTGGTCCTAAGTCTTTTAGAGCTTTGTAAACAAGTCAGGATGAATGCTCACTGTCCTATAACCTCCCTGCAAGCAAATCAAAACGAATTCCCAATGAATAGGTCATCTAGAGGAGCCCTGGGAAAGCTCAAAATTACTAAGCAAAATCTGAACCGAGTCAAGCAGAGTTCACTCAACTAGATTTCCTTGTGATTTTTAGAACAATGGAAGAGCCGTTTTCTTCCCATTCACTTGAGCCCCATGCAGAGGTTCTGGTTTACAAATTGCATCACCTTGTTTACACTTTAAAAAAAGGGCGAGTCAGAGTAAAATGTACCTAATCACTCACAAGGGGTGGGGATTCATATGAGCTGGGGAAAGATGCTTGCTCTCTAGGAAGTAAATCATCACGCATGTTAAGACATATCGTATTCAGAGCTACCCAAATGACTGGGCAGTTCAATGTTCTTCTTGCGCTAACAGAGAGCAGACCAGAGTTGACCTGAATACAAAAAATAGGACAACTACGTTTCAGCAGGAACCGAGATATGAACCATGGAAGAAAAGATTCCACCAAACGGCTGTTTTGTGGTGTTTATATTCTTGGGGTTTTTTTAAGGAACAGACTTAATTTACCTTTTAGATGGTAAAGTGTTAAACTGGGTGTTGGAAGAATATTTCCAATGTGATGTGCGCTCGTGAGAAGTTAGAAAGCTAAAACATACAGTTTACACAAGGGCGTGGGCCCAGATGACAGAGAAAATGCATATATTTCCTGCATGGTGAAACAGGATGAGGTCACTTGGAGAAGGGTTGGGGCACTAAGAGTTTATGTCGCTCTCAGCACTAAAATCTATCTTTGCCAAGACACGTACAGCTTTTCCCATTCTTTACCTTCACAACTGTAGCATGGCAAACGATTTATTTTGCTTTAATGTGCATTATTATTTTTTTATGTGGTGGAGACAGACAGAGACTATATCACTTTACCCATCCTCGGTCTCCACATATTCACTGGCTGTTTGTGCAGAGACCTAAACATGTACATATGCCTAAGTTCTCTTTATAAAGTGCACACCCTGATATCCACTGGTCTTGCTAGTGGTCCAGCATAAACCTAGGGTACATAACAAGGACTGATCTCTTGCAACAGAGGTATGGTAGACCTTCTTAGGTTCTTTGACAGACTCTGCTCCCCAGAAGCAGAAAACCTGGAAGCCATTGTGCTATTTAGACAAGCACCTAGTTTGTGAGGCTCCCGTCTCATGGTTTGAGCTCAGTTGGTAAAGCCTTTCCTCAGGGTAAGGAGGAGGCCTGCTGATGTTGAAGGATAACTGTCTCATTACAGGATGTGAATAAAGAATACTCAGGTGAGTAGTATAATTTATCGGTACCTGTAAGACTTGTTTGATCTTTGATAAGAGTTTGCTAACCACGGCACTGGAAGACAAAAGACACTGGAATTTGCCTGCTTAACTTGTTGAGTTCCAAATCTGCCAACAGGGGCTTTGCAAATGATATACACAGACTCTACCAAAAAATGACAGATTTCCATGATCAAAGTGTGGCTGAGTTCCCACTGAGGTGGTAAATCTGTACTCAGGCTGCCCCATGCTTCTGCACATAATTTTTTTGCTTCCATGTAGAAAACAAGCATTGCAGGGAGCACTGAAAGGAGCAATGTTCTAGCTTAGCCTTTCCTCTGACACCTTATTTTCTATGTGCAGGGAACGTGAGCTCCCCTCACACATGGTTAAGTGATGCAGTCATAGCACAGATTTATAAAGGGCTTGCATTCATTTTTAGTTATTGGGTAGAAACTTAATACGTGGACAGCAATAATGGTGGTGTGACGCGGGTGGCGCTGTGGGTTAAACCACAGAGCCTAGGACTTGCCGATCAGAAGGTCGGCGGCTCGAATCCCCGCCCGGGGTGAGCTCCCGTTGCTCGGTCCCTGCTCCTGCCCACCTAGCAGTTCGAAAGCATGTCAAAGTGCAAGTAGATAAATAGGTACCACTCCAGCGGGAAGGTAAATGGCGTTTCCGTGTGCTGCTCTGGTTCGCCAGAAGCGGCTTAGTCATGCTGGCTACATGACCTGGAAGCTGTACGCTGGCTCCCTCGGCCAATAAAGCGAGATGAGCGCCGCCACCCCAGAGTCGGTCACGACTGGACCTAATGGTCAGGGGTCCCTTTACCTTAACCTTTTTATCTCTTTGGGTGAGAGGATGGACTGGCAGTCCTCCAGGTAGGGCATAGATGAATTTGCAGCTTGGGCGGAGTGATAGTTTGCAAACTAAAACTTACATTGAAAAGCTCTTTCCATTATTATTTTAATCACAACTACCAGATCCTTACTTTAACAAATCGTCAGTGTAATAGTCAACATGGTGGGCCCTCCTGCTGTAGATTTTTTTAAAAAAATGGTAATTACAGGGCAGGCAGTCCATCTTCACTAGTGGTACATGCAGTGAGGTGAAGTCATCCTCCTGACACCAGGGTCACTGCTACTTACCTGGACCTGGAGGGGCCAGGGGGGCAGCAAGGCCAGAGCCATGTTATTGTACTGGGACCAACAGCACCAATCTGGTGCTCCCATCAGTGCAGCCACACAGCCCTGACCTTCCCACCACTCTGCCGCATCCCAGCTCCGTCCAGGTTAGCAGCAGTGAGGGTGGTGTCAGAAGAGGAGCTCCACAGATCTGCCCCACTGCACACACACACTACTAGAATTTGTCAGAACTGCCCTCAATAAAACAGCTGGGGTGCCAAACAATTTTGAGTTGCTACATCTCAAGTCTCCATCTTGATGTCTAAAACCTGCTCCTAGCAGAAGTCCTTATGTCCCATTGGTGGGGTTGCAGGCTGAAGCTGCTTGAATAAGCGAGGAAGGACAGTATGAGAAAAGTCAGGTGTACAAATGGAAGAAAAGAAGAGAACTTTAACCCCGATGGTGCACTCTTCCATTGTCTCCCAAGACAGATGGATTCTCCCAAGACAGATGGATTCCCACCAATGTTCAAATTAGGGGTGTATGAGGAGATGATAACAATGACAGCTCACCCTCTCCCAACAGGTGGGTGGAGTTTGCGACACCGAGCGGGGCTTACCTGGCCGGGGGCCACCCACCTGTGTTAGGATGGCCCTCGTCCCGCCCCCGAGCCTGGAAGGACAACGGATTGCTGGCTGGGGGCTGGGGCGATGGCCAAGGGAAAAGAGGCCGACCCCTTCGGCCAAACCCCCTCTTGCCAGACAACTCAGTAACAATTCTGGCTGGTGGGTCAGGTAGGAGGAAAAGGTGGTAATAATATGATACCTCTGAAATGGGTGCTCTCCTCCCTGAAAAAAACCCCTTGGAATCAATCAGGAAAAAGATACTGGTGATTTTGATGACTTTGATGCCTCAGCACTGCCCCCTGCCCAAACCCTTAGAAATCAGGGAAAATGTGGTGGTGGTGGTGGTTGATTTCAACTCTGCCCTTCTTACCCCAAACAGCTTTGGAACAATCTCTGCTGCATGCCATGCAGCAGAAACAAAAAAGGGTCATCATATCCTCCCCTTAGCCTCATATTTGGCCAGGGTTCAGTCTGATTCTTTTCTTTGTGTATAAGAACAAGCATTAAAGAGGCCCCCTAGCCCGCTCACAGGTCCTTTATAAGACCAAAGGTAACATTTGGCCCTAGAGAATATTAACCACTCTCAATTTTACCCGTGGACTGCCATCTGTCCAGATTTTAATTTGCTCTGAACTAATTTTAAGATTTTTTTTTTCAATTAATTGATTGCCTGTTTTATGTTCTTATGTTCTTTGTATACTGTGTTAGTTTTATGATGTTAGCCACCCTGAGCCCGGCTCTGGCCGGGGTACAAATAAATTTATTATTATTATTATTATTATTATTATTATTATTATTATTATTATTATATTCCACTGCACTCCCTTTCAAGCAGCTGCCTATTCCACATGCCATCAGGCAGTAAACACAAACAGGAGCAATGGGACAATTCTTCCTCCAACTCCCCTTGCATTTTCAAAAAGTTCCTCATGCAGCTGCCTGCCACATCACTGGCAGGCAGCAAAAAGAACAACAGGTGATTCCCATGCTTTCTGCCCAACACTGGTTTTTTTAAGGAGCTGCCTGCCTACCTCTCCATGTGGCTGGCAGGCAGCAAAGAGAAAAAAACTGAGCGAGCAAACAAGTGGATTAAGCACTGCTTCCCCCACCACTCCACACACATTTTCCAAAAGCTCCTCCATGTCCACAGCAGCTGCTTGCTCCACAAGCCCAGTGGGCAGCAAAGCAAAGAGGAGGCACTTCTTCTGCTGACCTTTTCATAAAGCCCCTTGATGAGCAATAAAGCTTTGTTCCTCCACTTTTCAACAAGCCCTTCCACAGGTAGCAAAGCAAATAGAAGGCTCCCCCCTCCTCTTCAAAAAGTCCTTCCATGGAAAGCGAAAGCAGAGGAGGTGGAATGGCCTTGACCCTTCCCTCACCCCGATCATGCTCCATAAATCCAAAGGGGTAGAAACTACCCTGCCTCTTCTCCTGTCTCCAACTTTGTTCCATGGCAAATTTTCATTTTGCAGTAACAGTGGGGAACACTGACAAGAGTAATGTGCAGGCCCAGGCCTACTCTGTCTACCCTGAAAATAACCTCTAGATTTATCATCTCATTGTTTCAACTTACCTAATTGTAAACTTAGCTTTTATTCTCTTTTTAAAACTAGTCCAAATTGTTCAGTAAACATCTGCTTTTGAAACAGGGAAGCCTCTGTAGTGTGATAAAAAGAAAATCAGCATAACTTGAAAAACAGTGCTTATAAGAAAGGTTCTATACATAATTTTTTCAATAAAAAGAATCAGAAATGTTGCCCTTGGAATCAATACTTTATGTCACATCTTCTTAACTTTCAGGAAATGATTTTTGCTAGAAGCTTTACCTAAACAACAGCAGTGTGTCTTAGTTAACGTTTAATATTTTTGTTATTATTATCATACTAAAAAGGCAACCTGGAAATAAGAAACGTCACATAAGGCGCATGTACTAGAAGATAAAAGCATATTCTCCTATCAAATAATACTATCAAACAGGCAAACCTGATACAAAAGGTATTTCCCCTATGTGGGTATCATCACCACCATCACAATCTCACTGGGAGCTTTTGTGCTTTAGAGTTAACAAATACAGTGGTACCCCGCTAGACGAATGCCCCGCTAAACGAAAAACGTGCAAGGCGAAAGGGCTTTCCGACATTTTTCTGCTTCGCAAGACGTTTTTTTCTATGGGGCTTACTCGCAAAACGAATTTTTTTCCGTGGTCTCCCTTTTTTTTTTTCCTTTTCTGAAAGGCGCTAAGCTCCTTATCTCTAAATTGCCGCTTATCCGCTAATCCGCTAAGCGCTAAAAGCCGCTAAAAGCCGCTTATCAGCTGTTTTACCGCTTATCAGCTGATTGGCTGATAGCGGAGCTCCGCAAGACGAAAATCCCTGCAAGACGAAGGCTCCCGCAGAACGGATTATTTTCGTCTTGCGGGGCACCACTGTACACAAACATTATCTCTCACCAGGAAACTTAAACACAGGTTCCAGATATCTCAGTATCACTGCCTGAAGAGTGCTCCTTATACCTTTTCAGCATGTTTTTACATGAGTAGAATGTGTGTTTTTATTTAAAATGCATCTCTGGGTTATTTGTGGGGCATAGGAATTCGTTCATTGTCCCCCCCCCCCCAT
>JAXCMG010000095.1:410922-433916 GCA_034642415.1 Podarcis siculus | reverse complement strand
GGTGGCGCTGTGGGTTAAACCACTGAGCCTCTTGGCCTTGCCGATCAGAAGGTCGGCGGTTCGAATCCCTGCGACGGGGTGGGCTCCTGTTGCTTGGTCCCTGCTCCTGCCAACCTAGCAGTTTGAAAGCACGTCAAAGTGCAAGTAGATAAATAGGTACTGCTCCGGTGGGAAGGTAAACGGCGTTTCCGTGTGCTGCTCTGGTTCGCTAGAAGCAGCTTAGTCCTGCTGGCCACATGACCAAGCTGTATGCCGGCTCCCTTGGCCAATAAAGCGAGATGAGCGCCGCAACCCTAGAGTCGGTCACGACTGGACCTAATGGTCAGGGATCCCTTTACCTTTTTATACAGTGGTACCTCTAGTTACGAACTTAATTTGTTCCGGGGGTCTGTTCTTAACCTGAAACTGTTCTTAACTAACTGTTCTTAACTGTGCTTTCGCTAATGGGGCCTCTTGCTGCTGCTGCTGCTGCTGCTGCTGCTGCGCCACCGGCACACGATTTCTGTTCTCATCCTGGGGCAAAGTTCTCAACTCGAGGTAACTCTTCCAGGTTAGGAGAGTTTGTAACCTAAAGCTTTTGTAACCTGAGGCGTTTGTAACTCGAGGTACCACTGTAACTATACATACTGAAGAGCAGTTGTCTTCTAAGCAACCTGTATTTCAAAATGGGAAGGGACAAGAGGCTGTCAGGGTGCTTCAGAATTTATGCTGAAGAAAGAAAGCTTCGTGTTTTCTGGAAGCCTAGTTCCCCCCACCTCACCCCCCTTTCTTTCTGTTCTTAGAAGTTGGGTAAAGAATCAAAGGCAGCCTGAGCAAAGAGCCTGCATGTTAAAACCTGTCCCTTGCTGTAGTCTTTCAACACCCCCCACCCCTCAAATGCATCGGGATGGAGTTTCCATCTTCAATGCAGACACTGCCCAGTTTGTTGGCTTGTTGTTATTTTAGCAAGCCTAGTTATTAACATTTGCACCCTGAAACTGCTTTCTTGGGCGAGGACCGTTTGCTCTAGGGATTCGAAAGGAAAACAGATGAGGACTATTTTTGAAAAGCTATTTAAAATAAAATACTCATGGAGAAATGTGCAGCTCCCTTTAATGTACCAAGCCCTATATATATATATATATATATATATATATATATATATATATATACACACACACATAATTTTCAGTGATTTATATCCCTAATTAGATCCCAGTAGCAACATTCTTTCAACTAACAATGCATGTCGTAATCACCTTTTCCCTCATACAAATGACTTCCTTAACTTCACATGCATAACTTAACAGCTTTTATTTTAAAAACTCGTGTTAACAGCTTTCCCAGTGTAACCAGTAGGGGTGCTATGATAAGAAACTAATTTGCTGTAAAAATTACTCATTTGTCAAATAAGCATTAAAATAATTGTTCCCCTTTTGACTGTTACCCTGCTGTTTCCAGTCATTTCGAAAAACTAAATTATTTACTCATTTGAAAGTTCAGCTGTGTATATTTTAATTGATATTCTCTCATAGGACTCATATTGTTAATGACAATAATTACCCCGAAATGGCTGCTAAATAATTATGCAGAAAGGATGTGTAGTATTTGTGCAGAAAGTAAAACTAGCGTTTGAGAAACCATCAAAATGTGAAACTTTCATATTTTATGGGAAAGCATAGTCATAGTTCATAATCAAATTAAGGATGAAAGGGAGAAATGTAGTTTTTATGCTTTGATGCAGAATACTTTATGTTTCCAATATAGTGAGGTATTCCAACTAATAAGGAATACTCAGTCATTTTAATAAGCCCCCAATACTGCTGTTCGAGCTCATTCTGCGAAGTATTGTCACGCTATTAACACAGTGTGAATGAAATGCCACAAAGCCTGCCCCATTCACACCATAATAATAAATTGGCCTAAACAACCTATGGCCCCCTGGCATGAATTCTGGCCTTGGGGTTTCCCAGGTTTTTGCATACCAAGGCAGATGGCAGACGGAGGTTACGCTTTGGAGCTCATGGAATGGGCTGGAAGGGGCCTACGAGTTGCCCATTGTGCAGGACTTGAATACAGACCAGAGCAGAGGGCCCACTGTCAGAGTTCACAGGATTCGTTGTTGCTTAGTCGTTTAATCGTGTCCGCCTCTTCGTGACCCCCTGGACCAGAGCACGCCAGGCACTCCTGTCTTCCACTGTCTCCCGCAGTTTGGTCAAACTCAGGCTGGTAGCGTCGAGAACACTGTCCAACCATCTCATCCTCTGTTGTCCCCTTCTCCTTGTGCCCTCCATCTTTCGCAACATCAGGGTCTTTTCTAGGGAGTCTTCTCTTCTCATGAGGTGGCCAAAGGACTGGAGTCTCAGCTTCAGGACCTGTCCTTCCAGTGAGCACTCAGGGCTGATTTCCTTCAGAATGGAGAGGTTTGATCTTCTTGCAGTCCATGGGACCCTCCAGAGTCTCCTCCAGCACCATAATTCAAAAGCATCCATTCTTTGGAGATCAGCCTTCTTTATGGTCCAGCTCTCACTTCCATACATCACTACCGGGAAAACCATAGCTTTTACTATACGGACCTTTGTTGGCAAGGTGATGTCTCTGCTTTTTAAGATGCTGCCTAGGTTTGTCATTGCTTTTCTCCCAAGAAGCAGGCGTCTTTTAATTTAATCACAGGATTCAGTCTCATCCATTTCCACACATGCAGGGCCCGTGTTTCCATTTTAGAGGCCCTTGAGCCTATTAGACACCCTCCCACCCCAATTAAGCAGCAAGGAATGGGTTGGGTGAATGCACAAACTTGGTGAGCACCCAGAATCCTCTGCCTTGATCACTTCCGGAAGCAAGCCAAGCCCCTCAACAATTCATCTCTTCAAAACAAGAGTGGGCAACTGACCTACGGACCGAGAGCAGCAAATGATCCTTGGGCCAATTTCATGTGGAGGGGACAGAGGGAACCAATGGGTGGGAGGGAGCCAATCTGAGAAGGTGCAAAGTCAAGAAGATCCATGATTGAGATGATCCATTTGGGGGCACCACATCTTGGCCTTGCACAGCGTGATATATTATGAAAGATTACCAAAGTCTACCCCTGCTGGCATGCTGCCCTTATTGAGTGTCGAGGTCCCCAAGACACCCCCCCCCAAATAAAACACACATCACACAGAATTTTTGTTTAAGGTTTTTGGCATAATTTTGGGCACAACTTTATTAACATACATGAATGTGAGTGGTTGCTTAGGCATTGGTTAGGACTATCTGTCCCCCCGCCTGGGGACGGAACTGACTTCCGGATTCCAGCGAAAGTCAGTAAGGGAAAACAATATTGGGGAGAAACTGGAGCTGGCCACAGGCCCTCACCTTCTCCCCGCATGTTCCCAGAGGCTTGGGTGGCCCTAAGCCCCATTCTGGGGTACAGACGAAAGAATGGCAAGCCCCTGGATTCCTTTAACGGAATTCCCTTGCAGCAGCAGCATTGGAGGGGCAGGCACCGCCAATTCTTACCCCTCCACCAACCAATTTTTTAACCAATACCTAACCGCAACCTTGCAAGTTGTGACGGTTTGCTACGCAGTAGGCAAAAACCAAATGGCACCAGCCAATCAGCCAGATGGACAAAATTCCTACCAGGCCCCTGCCCCAAAAGCAGGCGACCCCATGACCGGCATAGCAAGGTCAACACACGAGACCTAAAATTAGGGAGGGTGATCCGGTGCACGCAGCGAAAGAGAAAGTGCGAAGCTGGTGCCCAGCTTAAAAAACCTCTGTTCCCTCCCCCAAATTGGCAACATCAAAATTGCCCCAGCAACTCAAGAGACCAATCACTGCCAGAGACCATCTATCCTTACCCGCCCAGCAATGGGTGGGGCGGGGTGGCTTGGCAAACCCCACCGCAATACGTGCTCTCTTTGAAGGAGAACACACTTTCCCCAAGAGAATATGGCTCTTGCCAGAGAAAGGTCCCACCTCCTCCAGCTTTCAAACTTCCAGGTGCAATGCAATGAAAAACTCCATCATTCACCCTAACAATGTCAGAACATAGGAAGCAGCTTTCTGTGCTGAGTCAGACCTCACTTTTCAACCAAAACATTTGGCCCCAGAGTGACTTACAAATGAAGAATGAATTAATTAAGAATAAATGATAACACACTAGCTCCACCTAGCTAAGCACACTGATGAACAGCCGCTCTCTAGGGATTCAGACAGGATTTTTTTTCCAGTTCTACCTGGAAATGCCAGGGCCTGAACCTGGGTCCTTTTTGGGGTTTTATCAACCACCTTTATATTAGGAAATCAAATACAAGGCCGCTTACAGTAAAAATCCAATACATCAGAATATTAAAAATAAACCTATACATCAGGCATGGCCAAACTCGGCCCTCCAGCTGTTTTGGGACTACAGTTCCCATCATCCCTGACCACTGGTCCTGTTAGCTAGGAATGATGGGATTTGTAGTCCCAAAACTGCTGGAGGGCCGAGTTTGGGGATGAAAATAAAATGGAAAGTCCTTCTGCATGGAAAACATATTTTCCACCATTGAGAGTTCACAATCTTTAGTTTCACAGAAGATATGGCACGGTCTCACCTCCGTTCATCATTCCAGCATCCCAAAACCTGTCACAAGAATCACCTTGGCTCACATGTGCCTATGAGGTCATTCTGACCTGCGGAACTTGCACTTTTACAAGTACCACATGTACAACGTTCTGCATTTGTGAGCTGCACCTGTCCTTGGGAACTCCCTGCCTATTGACATTAGGTGGGCTCCTTCACTATACTGTTTTAGAATTTTGCTGAAAACCTTTTCATTTCCTTAAGCCTAACCAGAAATACACAGAAGGGACACGACTGGCGCTGTGGGGTAAACCACAGAGCCTAGGACTTGCTGATCAGAAGGTTGGCGGTTCGAATCCCCGTGACAGGGTGAGCTCCCGTTGCTCGGTCCCTGCTCCTGCCAACCTAGCAGTTCAAAAGCATGTCAAAAGTGCAAGTAGATAAATAGGTACCGCTCTGGCAGGAAGGTAAACAGCGTTTCCATGCGCTGCTCTGGTTCGCCAGAAGTGGCTTAGTCATGCTGGCCACATGACCTGGAAGCTGTCTGTGGACAAACGCCGGGTCCCTCAGCCTGTAAAGCGAGATGAGCGCCGCAACCCCAGAGTCAGTCACTACTGGACCTAATGGTCAGGGGTCCCTTTACCTTTACCTTTAACCAGAAATACAATTTAGTTGCCTACGTTTTGTTGATTATATATTTGGCCTTGAATAATGATGTTTTTACACGGGCTTTTTTTTCAGCTGGAACTCGGAACTCAGTCCCGGCACCTCTCAGGTAGGTTTTATGTCTAATTGTTTTTCCTTGGTTTATGGATTTTTCGATCTACACATTTAATTTGTATACCACTTGGAGAGCTCTTTGATCAGGCATCTTATACATTTTCTAAATAACGAAACAAGGATAGGGTACTGTTCGTGTGGACAGGGTTTGGGGGCATGTGCCAGTGATCATCTGAACTAGCTTCCAAGGCCTTGAACTAGCCCTAAAGTTCATATTCCCAACTAACCAGACATTTCTGGTGGAGAAATAGGATCCTTCCAGGGCTAAAAAAATGTGACTTGAAATAGGTTAAATCCGTATAACATCTGTTTCCCCCTTAATGATAGCAGTTAGGGACCCAAGCGAGATTGGGACCACAGCATGTGAGGGTTAACCATTTCCTCCCAGCACTGCAGTCTTGATTAACAATAATAGTAATAATATTGGCTGCTAATAGTAGCCTGTGGGCAACGCGGGGGGTGTGTGCTCAATTGGTGCCAATGACAGCTTTCCTTCTGGGGCAAATAGCAGCTGTCAGGCTTCCAATCCAGACCAGGCAGGGTTGGCCCAAGACATTTTGGCTCCTCCATGGCTGCTATTTAACATACAAAAGCTAAGCACACAATTATTCATTCCCTGCTGAAAGTTGCATGCAGTCTGACCCTTAGACTTTGGTGACAGGGAATGGGAATTCCGGTGCCTCCTTAAACTGCCCTGGTTAAGGCATTTGATCAGTTCCTGCTTTCTCAACCCCTTCGCTCTGCCAGACTCTCAAAGCACCCTCATTTCAAGCATGTAATTCAAGGAGGGCAGGAGCAGTTACCCCACCCTCTACCTTTCTGAGCACAGGTGATGATACTCTAGGAGGATTAAAGCTCTTGCTAACTCGTTTGATGAGAGAGATTTGCAAGGGGCGCCTGCAAAGTTCTCAGCCTCAACTGGGCTTGACTTGGGTTTCGACCTTGCCTGGGAATATGTAGCAAATGTAGCAAAACAGTGACACACAAAATGAAAGTGTCATTATATCCCCGTTGTCCTCCCATTTGGTGGACATTTTAACAGGACTTATATGCAGGACTTATTTAACTTATATGCAGAATTCATCATGCGAAAGGCTGGGCTGGATGAATCCCTAGCCGGAATTAAGATCGCCGGAAGAAAGATCAACAACCTCAGATATGCAGATGACACAACCTTGACGGGAGAAAGTGAGGAGGTATTAAAGAACCTTTTAAGAGGGTGAAAGAGGAGAGCGCAAAATATGGTCTGAAGCTCAACATCAAAAAAACGAAGATCATGGCCACAGGGCCCATCACCTCCTGGCAAATAGAAGGGGGGGGAAATGGAGGCAGTGAGAGATTTTACTTTCTTGGGCTCCATGATCACTGCAGATAGTGACAGCAGTCACGAAATTAAAAGACTCCTGCTCCTTGGGAGAAAGGCGTTGGCAAACCTAGACAGCATCTTAAAAAGCAGAGACATCACCTTACCAACAAAGGTTCATATAGTTAAAGCCATGGTTTTCCCAGTAGTGATGTATGGAAGTGAGAGCTGGACCATAAAGAAGGCTGATCGCCGAAGAATTGATGCTTTTGAATTATGGTGCTGGAGGAGACTCATGAGAGTCCCATGGACTGCAAGAAGATCAAACCTATCCATTCTGAAGAAAATCAGCCCTGAGGGCTCACTGGAAGGACAGATCCTGAAGCTGAGGCTCCAATACTTTGGACACCTCATGAAAAGAGAAGACTCCCTGGAAAAGACCCTGATGCTGGGAAAGATGGAGGGCACAAGGAGAAGGGGACGACAGAGGATGAGATGGTTGGACAGTGTTCTCGAAGCTACCAACATGAGTTTGACCAAACTGCGGGAGGCAGTGGAAGACAGAAGTGCCTGGCGTGCTCTGGTCCATGCGGTCACGAAGAGTCGGACACGACTAAACGACTAAACAACAACAAATAACAGGACTTGCAACACCCCATCTTCATTGCAGCGGCAAAACTTTAGGGCACACAAAAGCAGAGGAATGACTTTGCGCATCCAAAAAAGCAGCACTCAGATTTGAAAGGCACAATTCAATTTGCCTTTCCCATGGAAATCTGGCCTTAAAAGTAAAAATAAATACATTCTTTGCCAGACGCTAAGTAATTTATTTTTACATAGTAAATTATTTTCTACGAGGCTGCTTTTCAGGCAGAGAGCGTATTTATTTTAAAGCAAGGAGTGGGAGGAAGTTTATCCTAATTGCTTGACCCATTTCTATTTCTGCCTCAGAATTAAATGCACACTATTACTGGCACTGGATGACTCTTATTTCGCACCAGCCAGCCAGGCCTCATCTCCAGGCTGCAATCAGGAAAGACCAGGCAAAGTAACCGGTTACGAACATTTTCCTCGCCCTACAAAGCCTTCGCACAAAAACAAACAAAAGCAACTGTGGTCGTAGTAACCTTCCAGAGGTTAATAACATGCAGGTGGCCAATTGGAATCAAATGCAAAACAGGCCGGTTGCTAGATTACAAAATTGTTGATTCTTCCAGAGATTACTATTAAATGTGCAGCAGAAACTGGATCTTCTTTAAAGAGAGAGAGACTTTAACAAAATAACATATACATGTCATAATGGCAAAAAAGAGGAAGTGTGTCATAGACGAAGCATGTTCGTTTCCTTACTGGCTCACTTCTACACGTTGAAGCATCTGTGCTGACCACATTTGGTGGCCTTGGTGCTAAGAGTGGTTGACATAGTGGATTTAATAGCTGAAATGAGGGATGATCCACCATCAAAGAAATAATAAATAATAACTAGGAAGCAAATTCTGGACAAAGCTGCATTACTTCCCTGGATCTGTTCTATTTGCGTTCATGTTTTCATTGTTTTCATACTGATCTTACTGATTTTAGACTGTACAGCGGTATCTCAGTGTACGAACTTAATCCATTCCGGAAGTCCGTTCTTACACCAAAACCATTCTTAAACCAAGGCTCGCTTTTCCTAATGAGGCCTCCCACCGCCTATGCCCTTCCACCATTCGGATTCCATTCATAGACTGAGGTAAAGTTCTCAAACCAATACACTATTTCCAGTTTTGTGGAGTTTGTAAACCAAATCATTCTTAAACCGGACTGTTCTTAAACCGAGGTACCACTGTGTTTTTGTTTTAATGTATATTGTACATAGTGTGCACCACTTAGGTGTTCTTAAAAAAATAGCGGTTTAGAAATGCTTTTAAATAAAAATAAATAAACAAACAAACGTAATACCCAGTACGTTTCCGAGCACAATTCAAAGTGTTGGTGCTGACCTTTCAAGCCCTAAATGGCCTCGGTCCTATATACAGTGGTGCCCCGCAAGACGAACGCCTCGCAAGACGGAAAACCCGCTAGACGAAAGGGTTTTCCGTTTTGGAGGCGCTTCGCAAAACGAATTTCCCAATGGGGTTGCTTCGCAAGACGAAAAAATCTTGCGTCCCCCCGCGGGGTTTTTTTCGTTTTTTTCGCCCTTTTCCTAAGCCGCTAAGCCACTTATCAGCTGTTCCGCTGATAAGCCGCTTAACAGCTGATCGCGAAAAGCCGCTTGACAGCTGTAGCGCTAATCCGCTAAGCTGTCAATGGGCTTGCTTCGCAAGACGAAAAAACCGCTAGACGAAGAGAATCGCGGAACGGATTCTTTTCGTCTAGCGAGGCACCACTGTACCTGAAGGAGCGTCTCCACCCCCATCGTTCAGCCCAGACACTGAGATCCAGTGCTGAGGGCCTTCTGGCGGTTCCCTCATTGCGAGAAGTGAGGTTACAGGGAACCAGACAGAAGGCCTTCTCGGTAGTGGCGCCCACCCTGTGGAACGCCCTCCCATCAGATGTCAAAGCGATAAACAACTACCTGACATTCAGAAGACATCTTAAGGCAGCCCTGTTCAGGGAAGTTTTTAATACGTAACGCTGTATTGTTTTTAACACTTGATTGGAAGCCGCCCAGAGTGGCTGGGGAAACTCAGCCAGATGGGCGGGGTCTAAATAATAAATTATTATTATTATTATTATTATTATTATTATTATTATTATTATACAGTTCCATTTCATTTCATGCTGCTGTGCAGTCCAGGGCCCTGGTAGGTAGCAAGGAATCAAACTCCAGACAGGTCTGACTGTTAAGGGCCAATAAAAAATTCATAGGGCTGCTCTTGACTTGACAGGGTATATTTCTTCCTCCTGGGCAATGCTTGCCCAAATTTAATCATGGGAGGTAAAGTGTGAACAACTTTGGTGGCATTTTAGGACTGCAAAAGTCATTAAGAATGATGGTTTTTAGGGCAGGGAGTTTCTGGCCACTTCACTGCCCAATGGATCACAAGGCCAGAGTAGATCCTATGCCCCATGGAAGCTAATTCGACAGTGTAAGTATATTAGCGGCCACTGGCAGGACAGTGTGGGGTGGAACCAGAGTCGGAGGAAGGTCAGGTGGTACCTGATGCAGAAAATTTCTTGTCACCCCTCCCCCCACATTGATTTTTTTTTTTTTTTTGCCTGCAAAAATGGTTTTACGTTATTTCATATTTTCTTACAAAGGAATGTGGATTCTGGGCCGTTTGATAACAAGTAGGTGACTGTGGACAGAAACTTAAATCGACAGGATGGATTGTGTTTTGGCTGCACTGAATTGAAATTTCAGCCTTCACGACATACGAAAACGGCCAAGTAAACAGTTATTTTCGTGGAGGAGGGTCAAGATATTAACTGATATGCATGAAATTTCAGATATAGCTATATAATCCCTAGTGTGGTAAGATAAGACCTTTGGAGCAGGCATTTTTTAAAAAAAGTTTTTTATGAACTGCCCTAGGTAAAGGTAAAGGGACCCCTGACCATTAGGTCCAGTCATGACCGACTCTGGGGTTGCGGCACTCATCTCGCTTTATTGGCCGAGGGAGCCGGCGTTCAGCTTCCGGGTCATGTGGCCAGCAGGACTAAGCTGCTTCTGGCAAACCAGAGCAGTGCACGGAAATGCCGTTTACCTTCCCGCTGGAGCGGTACCTATTTATCTACTTGCACTTTGACGTGCTTTTGAACTGCTAGGTTGGCAGGAGCAGGGACTGAGCAACGGGAGCTCACCCCGTCGCGGGGATTCGAACCGCCGACCTTCTGATCGGCAAGTCCTAGGCTCTGTGGTTTAACACACAGCACCACCCGCGTCCCCATGAACCGCCCTAGTAGGGCAGTAATTGTTCCTTGATAATTTGTTTTTTCCCCCCATGATGGCACCCGGGGTGGCCCCCCCCTTCCTATGTGTCAGGGGCTCAGGAGCAGAGGGGCAGGAAAAGGAGGGATTAGAGACCGATGGGGAGGAATCCGAGGGAGAAGTTAGCGATGATAGCCGCCCGAGGTCTCTAAGTCTCTCCAGCGAATCGGAGGATTCACAGAAAGGGGCTCCCGTGGGCAGAGCTAGGGGGTTGCCAAAGGGAACACCCCAGGAAGGAGGGGCCAGAGGGGACTCGGAGAGCAGCAGCTGGAAATCGGGACCAGCTTCCCCACCGGAGAGCAGTAGGGGGGAGGAGTCCCAGGCATCGGCACCAGGCAGCTCTCCGTCAGCGGAAGGACATGAGTCGGGGTTGGCCACGCCTGCGTCAGAGAGCGAGGAAACGGTCGAAAGGAGGGTCAGAGACAGTGCGCGCGCGCCAAGTTCAAATGTGCAAGAGGGTGGCGCAATGAGCAGCCCGGAAAGGGAGCCAGGTCCTAAAGCCCGCCGAAAGGAGGGGGAGGAGTCCGAGGGGTCCGCATCCGAAGCGTCCAGGCAGGAAGGGACCCCGGGGGGTGGTAGGACCCAGAGGCGAAAGGAGAGACGCAAGAGGTGGGGTAAGGCTAGAGTCTTAAGCTGGTGTACAGGGGGCGGAGACTCAGATGGAGCTTCGCCGATCTAGGGTCTAGACGTAGAGACGCACGCTAGGGTTTGGAAATGGAAACTATATTTCAATAAAGACTTTTGTACAGTTCTTCTGGCTAGCGTTGGTCCTCTGTGAGCTGGGACCTGGAGGCAGTCTCTGACACTATGCCCCTGGGTGGGACAGCTAACTTGGCTTCCCAACGTGGAGGTCACTCCAGAAACCAAGAGAAAATGGAGAAAATGGAGAACTGGATTGCCTGCCCCAACCTCACCACTGCCTCAGCAGCCTCCGTGATAGGAAACCAAGCGGGCAATGGAGCCCCAGCCCTTTCCACCAGCCACTACTGGACTAGGCATCCTTTGCATCTGTTCATAATCTCCCATAATTCAGCTTCATTGGATGGGTTTCAGCATTATGAAAGAGAGGGGGAAAAACACCTCTCTCCCCACGTTTCTCTGCCCCGTGCATAATTTTATGCACCCCTTTTTTTCATACTAAAAAGCCCCAAACGTTGCAAGCTTTTCACATAAAGGGTTTCCCATGCCCCTTGGTCATTTAGCTTCTGCTTTTCTGCACCTTTTCCAGCTCCACAATTATGCCCGTGGTGAACTACAGCTGGGTCTCATTGCCATCCTTCTAATTTTGGAGTCTATGGCATTTATGAATTTTTGACTCTGACCGTTTCTCACTTAAGTCCATGATCTCAGTCTAGTAAATGTAATGGAAATAAATAGGGGTCACAGATTTGCACAGTTGGCCTTAAATGAAGATTTACCCACAAGCCTAAGGAAACTCAACACAGGTTGAATAGCAAAAGCCTCGAAAATTATCAACCACACATAGGAATCATACGCAAAAGTGCATTTGCATCAAAACATTGTACTATACAGTGGTACCTCGGGTTACAGACGCTTACAGATGCTTCAGGATACAGACTCCAGTAACCCAGAAATAGTACCTCAGGTTAAGAACTTTGCTTCAGGATGAGAACAGAAATCGTGCTCCGGCGGTGCGGCGGTGGCGGAAGGCCCCGTTAGCTAAAGTGGTGCTTCAGGTTAAGAATGGACCTCCAGAACGAATTAAGTTCTTAACCCGAGGTACCACTGTATGTGTTAAAGTCTAACACTGAATATCTGTAAAAAGGACTTTAATATCTGAAATAGAGAAAATGTATGTACTTTTGTAACCCATCAAAATCTTTAATAAAAACTAAAAAATTAAACAAAACATTTTAAGATATGAGGCTCATTTCTGTAAGTTATTCATCAGACTTTTCCTTAAAGGTTTAGTAGCAATTGTTATTTATTTGTTTTATTTAGTTGTTAAATTTATGTATTGCCCTCCATCCAAAGATCACAGAGCGGTTTATAGTATAAAAATACAAAATGAAAACACAACACATATATCATAATAAGAACATACTTACCCAATAACCCCCCTCTCAAACATATTTTAAAGGCCATACATTGCTTAATCAGCCAAAGGTCTGATTATAGAGAAATGTTTTTGCCTGGAGCCTAAAGATATGTAGTGAAGGTGCCAGGCGAGTCTCTCTGGGGAGAGCATTCCAGAAACAGGGAGCTACCGCAGAAAAGGCCTGTTCTTTTGTTGTCATCCTCTGGCCCTCTCATGGAGTGGCCACATGAAGAAAGGCCTCAAATGATTATTGCAGGGTCTGGGGCAGTTCATATGGGGAGCGGTGGGTGCTCTGAGGCTGGTGTCAATCTATAAAGCCTTACACGGCTCAGGACTTCAAGGACTGCCTTTCCTCATATGAACCGACCCTGACCCTGCTCTTGTCATCAGAGGCCTTTCTCTACGCCCCCTTTCCCCGAGAGGTTCAGACGGTGGTAACCTGAGAACGGGCCTTTTATGTGGTGGCTCCCCGTCTGTGAGACACTCTCCCCAGAAAGGCTCACCTGGCACCGTCATTACATGCCTTTTGGCGCAAGGCAAAAACATTTCTCTTTACACAGGCCTTTAGCCATTAAATGATATATGGTTATGATTATTTTTATTATTATGCTGTCTAATACTAGACTTTATGTTTTTATTATTATGCTCCATAAAATGTTTTTAATGCTGTACCCATCTTTTGATAAGGGGTGGTATATAAATTGAAATCATCATCTCCATTTGCCAGTCACTTTACAGAAAAGGTATCAAAGGGTCAAGATAAAATATAATAAGAAAAAGCAATTTAAAACCAGAAAAGCAGTAAACAATATAATGCTTATCTAGTAAAATATTAATAAGTTTGCATTTTTTCCCCCTTTCCTTTTATTACACAGTGTGTGATCATCACCTTAAGCTCAATGTTGTGGAGCAGTTTAATTGTTGTGCCTGTGCACTGCTGCACATTAGGAACCTGGAAGAAAGAAAGAAATAGTATGAGTTGCTAAAATGTGTCAAATTGCACATTATGAGGGGTGGTGCAGTGGTCTAAACCACTGAGCCTAGGGCTTGCCTATCAGAAGGTCGGCGGTTCGAATTCCCATGATGGGATGAGCTCCCATTGCTCAGTCCCAGCTCCTGCCAACCTAGCAGTTCAAAACCACATCAAAGTGCAAGCAGATAAATAGGTACCGCTCCGGCGGGAAGGTAAATGGCGTTTCTTTGCGCTGCTCTGGTTTGCCAGAAGCAGCTTAGTCATGCTGGCTACATGACCCGGAAAAACTGTCTGTGGACAAACGCTGGCTTCCTTGGCCAGTAAAGGGAGATGAGTGTCGCAACCCCAGAGTCATCCGCGACTGGACTTAATGGTCAGGGGTCCCTTTACCTTTAAGGAAAGGTGAGGAACGCATGTGGGGCAGTAGTCTAAACCTCTGAGCCTCTTAGGTTTGCCGATCAGAAGATTGGCGGTTCAAATCCCCGCGACGGGGTGAGCTCCCGTTGCTTGGTCCCAGCTCCTGCCAACCTAGCAGTTTGAAAGCACGTCAAATTGCAAGTAGATAAATAGGTACCACTCTGGCAGGAAGGTAAACGGCGTTTCCATGCACTGCTCTGGTTTTGGTGTTCCATTGCGCCAGAAGCGGCTTAGTCATGCTGGCCACATGACCCCGGAAAAACTGTCTGCAGTTCCCTCGGCCTGTAAAGCAAGATGGGCGCTGCAAGCGCAGAGTCGTTCACGACTGGACTTAATTGTCAGGGGTCCTTTACCTTTACCTTTAATGTATCACTAATGCTATGGAAACAATTGCTGGGTGTTTCCGAATCCAAAAATCCAACGAGAAGTTTGGATGGGGAGATTTTTGCAAGTGTCTGTACCTGGGATTTTCATGAAGTATGCTCTCTCTTCCATCATTAAGCAGATCATCTTCACTGCCTACAAAGGGAAGATAAAACAATACATCTTTTGTGTACATAGCATAGGGAAAGGATGATGAAACAGGGAAATTCAAGAGACAACCTATTCCTCGGGACTGTACTGCTCTCAGCCACTGCAAAGAGCCTTTGCAGAACAGCACCAGGAACTGCTGAAACCTGATGCAGCTCAAAGCTTTGCATTCAAGTTGAACATCGGCCAGTAAATAAATACAAATCTGTTGTCAGGGAGGTTCTTAATGGCTAATCCTTTCAAAGTGCTCCCACTCGCTCCCTGATGAAGCAACGTCCCCCAAGGTGTGCTGACTTCTATCTAAGCAGCCCTACAAAACCTTTCCTGTTATGCCCAGGCTGTGCTTTACGACGACATGAATCACAGGCAGTTTCGGTACTTTAGCACCGCTCATAAGGAAGAGCTATTAACCCCAGGGCCACAGATGGGTGTGGAAAGGTTAAGAATACGGTGCCTAAATATTCTTGACTAATTATAAAAACAAATCAGGTGGCAGCGGTCATGCCAGGATCTCGTATCTGTTGATATATGATCCGGCTGCCATTGGCTATGCCATGCCTAGCCTACATATAAATATAACTGCCTCCCACCCCTTCTACCAAATGCAGTGACTATAAACTTGCAGTAGCTGTTTCACTTCTTCACCCAGGTTACGATGCAGCAGAGAGCCACACAGGCTTAAATGCTATTTATTTCTATGAGGCTCAACTATGCACAACTGCACTGGCCATTTAAAAAATAGTAGTAGTAACAGTAACCTGTGTAGTGCCTATGTAATAGCAACCCAAAGTAGTAAATCTTTAAAAATAAAAATAGTAGCCCAGTAGTAACCTTCTTCTATCTTTCGTAATAGTAGCAACCAATGGGAGGTAAGTCCCATTGCACTAAGTGCTTTGATTCCCATCTTTGAAGCTGCAGTGCTTCTCGACAGACCACGTCCCAGATTGCTAATGTGATATAGTAGCAGCGTCTGACTTGGACTAGGGAGACGTGGCCTCAAATCCCCATTCTGCCAGGTGACCTTGGGCAAATCTCTCTCCCCAATTGTGCCCAAGCTACTTCACAGGGTTACTGGCATGATTGATGCTGCCCTGGGGTCAGGGGTGGGCATGTGCATCAATTTTGGCTTCCCTCAGTCCTTATGAAACTTCATCACCATTTTAGTATGTTTGAAGTTTAGCCTAACATACACAAATGCATTGCATTTGGGGGGGGGGGAGTGCTTGCCAAAAGGTGTATGTTAGCTTTTATGCACATTCTCCCCTAACATGTGGGGTTTTGTACAGTTTTTTCGCTGGAGGACTGTATCGCCCAGTTTGGAGAAGTGTGTTTTTCAGGGAACAGCTGCATTTTACTTCGCATATTGTTTCAGGAAGTGCAGACTTGACTAGGTTCACATTAAAATGTGAACCAAACTGAAATTCTTTGCCAACCCAACCTGGAGTTCAAAGTATGACCTTTTTTGGGACTAGTATTGCAGCCACCGAGCGTTCAGATTTTTTCAACAGCTTGAACATAGGCTAGAAAGAAAGCTACCATATAACTTTTGAAAAAGCAGCAAAGAGAAAAATATGATCTAAACGTTATGTGCATACAAAACAACAGCAGCAACCCTGTATGGATAGAAACCACATTCTCATTAGGAAGTCTTGTATTTCAGTTACACTTGCTTCTTGGCTCGCTGGTTTTCTGTCTTCAATGAATTTTACTTTGCTTAACTTGTATGGAGTATTCAATCCTGTGAGCCGCATTTGACGGCAGACATGGTACGGCCTTCTCCAACCTGTTGGCCTCCAAATGTTTTGAACCGTAATCCGCATTAGTCCCAGCCAGCATGACCAATGGGCAGGAGTGATGGGAATTGCGGTCCAAAATATCTGCAGGGCACCAGGCTGGCCTGGGCACAGTCAGACCCCCTCAGTGAGAACTAGACCTTTGCATCAGCTGTGTGATCCAGGAAAGGAAACTTCAGATACTGCCAATTAAAAACCAATAGCGGGGGGGGGGGGGGGTTGCAAAAAAGGGTGGAAACAACACGCTTTTCTGCATCTCACCTGAAAGCCATGATTCTCCAATTCCTCAACAAGGCAATGATTCTACTACTACCTTGTGGCTCCAACTGCAGGGAAAGAACATGCTGTAATCTGCTATATGCTTGAAAAGGGAACTTTTTCCCTCCAGCCTAATTCAACATTACCTGTGAATGATGCATTGCAGAATTTAGTGCCAGAAAAGTGTGTTTTGGAAAACAGGGTATAGCGTTTCATAATTTGATTTAAATCAATTATACCATCTCTCACCGGAACATTCATGAGCTCCAAGAAATAAAAATATATAAATGGAACCAGCTGTTTAAAAGACTCTTGTGCTGGAGATGGGTTTCACTGGGACTTTAATCAGCTTCTTTATATATCACATTATTGTTGTGCAGAAATGGAGTGGGGAATGTACAGAGCTGTAAGTGGGAACTGCAAGGTAACCAATTAAGTTAAGGAAGAACCTGGAGAATTGAATCTCAGCTGATGCAGCTTGCCTTGGCCTGAGGAAGTAGTCATTTGGTCTGAAGGAAATTGGTGGGTGGGGCTTGAGATACTTTTAGGGCATCCAGTGAAAACTAAGTTAGGGGTTTGCTGGATAGCATAATCCTCCTGATATGTTCGAGCAATGGCCTGCAAGCCAAGAGTTCTGCAGCACTGAAGAGCCACAAATGGAAAAAACCGAGATGTGAACCTCCTCAATCAACTTCCCAGGAACTTCAACCTCATCCAGGTACCCACTTAAAGCCAGAGAACATGTAGATAATGAACATGAGCTAGAGCTTCCACCATACAGTCACTTCGGGATACATGTCTGGGACTGAATACTGGACTATTCCAGCATATAAAAACTCCACAAGAACAGACTAGCATGTCAGAGAGAAGAGAGCTAGGGCAGAACCTTTCATGATTCATCCCACGGTCCTAGTTCTCTAAGTGTAGGTAGATCATTTTTCAGAGAGGAACATTGGACATGTGCACTTTGAAGCAATAGAGCTGGAAAAAGAAAAGCCAAAGGACTCCTGACAGTTAAGTCCAGTCGTGGATGACTCTGGGGTTGCGGCGCTCATCTCCCTTTACTGGCCGAGGGAGCCGGCATTTGTCTGCAGACAGTTTTTCCGGGTCATGTGGCCAGCATGACTAAGCCGCTTCTGGTGAACCAGAGCAGCGCACGGAAACACCGTTTACCTTCCCGCCGGAGCGGGACCTATTTATCTACTTGCACTTTGACATGCTAGGTTGGCAGGAGCTGGGACCGAGCAATAGCAGCTCACCCCCTTGCGGGGATTCGAACCGCGACCTTCCAATCAGCGAGCCCTAGGCTCTGTGGTTTAGACCACAGCACCACCCGCATCCCAATAGAGATGTAACATGCAGTTATTTTGATTTGGGCAGCAGGACAGTGCTTCGTTTGGGCAACAAACTTTGAAGCTGCTTATTTGACTGGACCGGAAGTCAAGCACATATCCAGAGCAAAAGACACCTCCTGCCTGATGTTTCTGAATTGCAAGCAAGAGATTAATAGGCTGCCAAAACTCCAGGTTCTCCCATGTCTAGGATTTGCTATTGTCAAGTTAAAATGACGTCTTTCGGGGGAATATACCAAAGTTCCTAGGACAGGAATGGGGAACCATTTTCAGCCTGGGGACACATTCCTTTGTAAACAAACTTCAGGTGGGGCCTTGCCAGTGGTGGGTGGGGGACAGAGGCAAAGTAGATTTTGCTTTTATACACTGGGATACACACACACACTCACACACCCCTCTCTGCCTAGGCAAGCAAAGAAGCACAACCACCAAGCTGGTGGAAAGCAGAGCCAGTGAGAGGCATAGTTTGGGGGAAAGGGTGTGTAGCCAGGGGGGGGCTGCATTTCTGCCCTAGGAAATATAATAACTGGACACACAGAAACATTCCAGCAATTCAGGTAGAGTTTAGTATTTTGGGAGATTCAGGTGTAATATCACCATCCCATCCAAGAAAAAAGAATGTACTTAGGATTTATATAAAAGGTAAAGGTAAAGGGACCCCTGACCATTAGGTCCAGTTGTGACCGACTCTGGGGTTGTGGCGCTCATCTCGCTTTATTGGCCAAGGGAGCTGGCGTACAGTTTCCGGGTCATGTGGCCAGCATGACTAAGCCACTTCTGGCAAACCAGAGCAGCGCACGGAAACGCCGTTTACCTTCCTGCCGGAGTGGTACCTATTTATCTACTTGCACTTTAAGGTGCTTTCGAACTGCTAGGTTGGCAGGAACAGGGACCGAGCAACGGGAGCTCACCCCGTCACGGGGATTCGAACCACCAACCTTCTGATCAGCAAGCCCTAGGCTCTGTGGTTTAACCCACAGCGCCACCCGTGTCCCCAAGGATTTATATATCCCCTAGCAAAATGAAGTCCAGCAAGAAAATAAGAGCCTAGGGTCCAGGGAGAGGTTGGTGGGGGCCCACAGGTGGATAAATACCCACCCCTGTTATACAGAAACCTTTGAGTTCTCTAGAAAAAGAGCCCTAAAATTATCATTCTCAGAAAGTCTTCCATCTTTCTACTCTTGTCTTCATGTCACTTGCGATCCAGCTGTCTATGGACAGACCCACACTGTTTAAAGCACATGACTTCCTGGAAAGAACCCTGAGAACGGTAGTTTTCTACCCTCACGGAGCTACAATCCCAGAACCCTTAACAAACTGCTGTTCCCGTGATTCTTCGGCTGTGAAGCTACCACACCAACTCCAAATTGCAATGACCTTTTTCCAGACTGGATTCGAATTAAGCGAGAGGCCTAGTAAGGTGGAAATGGAGAGAAAAACCTGGATTGAAATCCCTTCTCAGTGAACGCAGTGCAACTTACTGCTGGTCCACAGAGCCCACCCTTCCTAACAGAAGATAAAACATGATAGCCCCAGGGATGCATCTCTGAGTTCCTTGTAGGAAAGGTGGGACACAAATGCAACGAAGTCAAGATTTTTAAATTCATGGATTTCAAACGAAACTGGTTGAAAATGAAACACACACACACACACAAACACCTCTCTCTCTCTCTCTCTCTCTCTCTCTCTCTCGTTCTATTGCTGCAAAAACTATTTCTCACCCTTTTATAAAGCTGGCCAAAAAAGTGTGAGCTTTTATTGAGGTCGGCACAGTCCCCCTGGCCTTTGAGTCTTGCAAAGTCCATGTCTTCCTTAATCAAAGTGACTCTGCCAGCACAATTAGGATGCTCAAACAAACAAAGCCCACACACCACAAGCCGTTCGCCGTGAACAGGACCACAGAGCAAGTAGGATGTACACTGTCTCAAAATATTACCACTGAAAGTTGTTCAAGCTGGAGGGGGACGGGCAAGAGGGACTCCAGCAACCCAGAGGCATTCTGTTACTGCATCGTATTCCATGAATATTCCCAAAGCCCCCAAGGGCTGTATGTGTATTAACCATGTCATTCGTAATCAATTATCTTCATGGAAGAGCTAGTACCTAAAATGATCTCATGATAATAAAACGGCAGACCAAACACCAGGCTGCATTAGCTAACATCTCACTTGGCTGAGCAATAGAACCTTTACAATATATGTCCAAGTTGTCCTAGAGATCACAACTTTGAAGGGCGGGGTGAAATCCTAGAAAAAACCTTCGAGAACAAATGAAAAAGATAACTCATCTCTCTTTCTCTCTGGGGTCTTAACCCATTATTTCATTATGGCTAAAGCAGGATCCATTGTTGTAAGATGTGTTTCAAGGGGAGAGGCAGGTCAACAACCTATTCGCCCATGGCCTTTCTTTATCTTCTTTCAGGATTAGTTCTGGAACAGTATCCCAACACAGGCTTCAGAAATTGAGACACATCAAGTAATGCGTGAAAGGGGAATCATTCGTCTTATCTCAAAAACTTCCCAGACTACCCTACCCGGCAATGTTGGCAGAACTGTGATAGGATTCTCAGTATGGAGAAGGCGAAAAAGAAGAAGGAAGAAGCTACGAGTTGCTGCTAATTCATTGCATGGTCAAAACAATGAATTGCCCTCCAGCTCTTTCAGGCTACAAATCCCATTAGCTCCAGCCAGTACAACTGAGCTGTCTCGGGGGATGAAGGGAGCTGTAGCCTAAAAACAGGTGGAGAGCACCAAGTTAGCAAAGTCTGCCCTAGGATATGTCTCTTGCCACACTCATCCTTCCCTTCTCAGCACCTGGGCAGGTCAGGCAAACAGGAGTCCTGTCATACATCACGATGATAGGAGTGTTGGAATCCCCCCTCAGCCATGAAGCTCACTAGGTGAACCTTGGTATGCACGTATAAAAGTCAGAGTTTAGCTTTATCATTCAAATCCAGTCCAGTGGCTTAAATATGCTTTATTAACCACAAACAAACCATGGTTTGTTGTAGCCTTCTACTGTAAACATTGGCTTATGCCAACTGTATCTTAGTGTTACAAGTGAACCAGGTGCCAGGCAGCGGAGAAGGAAGGAGCCAGTGTGGCTCCTTTCTCTCTTGCGGGGGCAAGCTTTGCTGACACTGGTCACACCATAAGGAGAGGCAGCGGGAGAGAAACAGAGAGAAAGGAAAGGAGCTGCCACTGCCACCGCCGCTTCTGCTTCTGCTTCTGGTCTACCGGCGTCTGTCCCCCCCATTGCAATAGGCGGTTGGCCGGTGAGGGGCATTGGAAATCCCTTTCTCTCCTCCCCCACCCCCCTCCGGCATCTAGTCGCTGAGCATGCTCCAAGTGGGCCTCAGCCATGGTGGAATAGGCAGGCCGAAGCGCGAGGGATGAGGCTTCGTGCCCGTGGCTGCTGCTCTGAGGCACCTGGGCATGAGAGGCAGCTGCTCCACACTGGCGTGATGGTGTGAGGAAGGGGCTGGCTGAGCAAAGATGGCCAGGGGTGCTGGCATCAGGGGGGGGGGGGGGGGGCGGGGGGGGGGGGGCGGTGTCGGGGGTGGAGGAGTGGGCCACAGCATCGTAGGGGGCTCCAGACATAGCCTCTTCCTGGAGGCTTTGGATACATCACAGCCCAAGAGATATGGAGGTTTCAAAAATACCTGGGACTTAATTGTTCAGACAAAAGTGAAGGATATGCAGAAAAAGATGAAGCCAGTCTGCTGAGTGTGGATGAGAGTGATGGAATGCAACTCACAGGAAGGATTTGAAACCTGCGGGACCAGAGATTCTCAGAAGACTGGAGTAAATTTACGGACTATTTGAAAAGTTATTGTGATGAACAGATTACGCTAGTAGGTTTGCAAGAAGTTTTGTAAGGTGAATTATTTGAAATATTGCAAAAAAGACAATGAGGAGAACTATTAGTTAAAGATAATTAAAGGTAATATGAAATTAAGAAATGCATAATAAGTGATAAGAATGGAAAATCATCAGAGGTGTTGACGGAAGTACAAAAATTATTGTATAAGATGAGAAGTTCTGTTGTATGAATGTTAATTTATATGTTAGGGGGGGACCCCTGACTATTAGGTCCAGTCGCGGATGACTCTGGGGTTGCGGCGCTCATCTTGCTTTATTGGCCGGTGTACAGCTTCCGGGTCATGTGGCCAGCATGACTAAGCTGCTTCTGGCGAACCAGAGCAGCGCATGGAAATGTCGTTTACCTTCCCGCTGGAGCGGTACCTATTTATCTACTTGCACTTTGATGTGCTTTCGAACTGCTAGGTGGGCAGGAGCAGGGACCGAGCAACGGGAGCTCACCCCGTCATGGGGATTCAAACTGCCGACCTTCTGATCGGCAAGTCCTAGGCGCTGTGGTTTAACCCACAGCGCCACCTGCGTCCCTAATTAATATGTTAAAAACTAATAAAAATGTATTTTGAAAAAGAGAGTGATGGAAGCTGCAGTCCCACTGGTGGGGGGAAAGTGCTGTGATTTCACTCAGGTCTAAACTGTCTCACAAGATTGCCATGAACAGAAAAAAGGCCAATCTTGTCCTCCACCACAGGATCCTTGAACAAAAGGTAGCATACAAATGTAATGGGAAAAAAGGAACCTTGTTCCATATTTGTGCAGCCCAGTGCTACCAAGAGCAGTTTGTCTAACAGGTAATTCACACTGAGACCATCTCAGTATCCTGAACAATTAACATTCCTTCGTCAAGTCCTAGAGTCTGACCAAGTATTGCTTTAAGACAAGGATGGGGAAGCTGTGGCCCTCTAGATGCTCTTGTATCCCATCCCTCATCCTCCCTTCCCATTGGCCATTCCTGGGGCTGATGGGAGTTGGAGTCCGGCAACGTCTAGAGGGTCCGAGGTTTTCCAACTGTGCTGTATGACAGCAAAACCCATTGGAACATGGATAAAACAAAATTTCTGAAGGAAAACATACGCTCACTATGCTTTAGGTTATGTATGCATACGTCATGGCAGGAAACATCTCAGTAGAGAGGAATGCTTTTTCTAAAGAATGCCTGCACCCATGTATTTCTGCATTAAATATAATTAACACAGTGCTTTTTTT
>JAXCMG010000095.1:376257-410522 GCA_034642415.1 Podarcis siculus | reverse complement strand
TTGGACTACAACTCCCATCACCCCTAGTTAGCAAGGCCAGAGCTCAGGGGTGATGGGAGTTGTAGTCCAACAACATCTGGGGACCCACAGGTTGAGAAAGGCTGCCACAGAAGGACCTTCCATACAGCAGCAACGCTTGAGATCTCAACATGTGGGATACTCCATTTCAATAACATCTGCTGTGGCTGCCATTTTTAATTCCACCTAATGAGGTATTAAACATTATCTGCACACTCCAAACAATCACCATTGTCTTTTAAAGCAAAGGGTGTTGTTCCAGAGACACGTACACTTAAAGCAGAGGCCCATTTAATTCCTTTACAACCATAGTCATTCAGGGTGTGGAAGTGGCAAGTCGGTGCGCTTGAGGAATGAGCAACAGGGAGGACCAGTCAAATGGAAATGCAGGCAGGACTCCCATAGACGGAATAGGTGTGCATGACAAGCTACAACTGCTGAAATCCCCACATTACGTAACTGTTAATGGTCCAGTGACACCGTGTCCTCTTTTGCATTTAGTTGCCCTAACCACAGGTGGTCTGAAACTTAGGAGAAAGTGCTATGTTCTCCTATCATTCCACGCTTTTCAGTTAAGATAGCTCTTGGCTGAATGTCACAGCTATCGAGTAATCATGCCTATGTGAACCATCCCTTTGTGTTGGACGAAGGCTTCATATTGAATTTGTAACCTTCAGAAGTTTGAAGGTGACTGTCTGTGAACCTGATGGTTGCATTAATATCAAAGGCTAAAGCCAAATTGCAGGCACCAACAGCAATGTATAAATCCATTTGAAGCCAGTCTTCGGTTGTAGAGGAAACCCTGAAATAAAACATGTTTTCTGGTAGCCTCCACCCATGTTACAGCAGTCTCCCTCCCTCTCCGACCCTTTTAAAATAGTTGTTCATATTTACATAGACCGTAGTGAAGGGCTCAGACAAAGGCTTGCAAAAGTTTACTGTGAAAGGCAAATTCTTACAATATTAAACTCAGCACTGAGCACCTCTCCTACACTGCTCAGAAGAACTTTTCAACCTTTTCTTTTAACCCAGCTAAAAAGACAGCAAAGTAAAGTTAATCCTCTTGTTTAGAGTTACACCCATAAGAGAAAGGGAATTCACAGATCAAGATCAAACCCAGCACTAAAGGGAATTATTTAGCAATGTTTAGGATGGCACCCTATAATTACTGTCAGTGTTACAGGCTAGACTCCTCAACGTGGTTTTTGTTAAGAGACCAAATGTGGGATCCCTCGTTTATTTTGTTTTTTTTTTTAGTTTTCTAGGTTTCATCTTAAATCTTGCATCTTTCAGTTTTCAGGTTAGAGTTGAATAACAATAAGGAGTAATTATTTACCAAGCACTTTGTCACAGCAGTCAGAGTGCCATAAAACTATTTGCAAAATACAATGGAATAAAATTAAAGCAACATGAGAAACTATGCAAGGGTTTAAAATATAACTAAAAATAAAGCACACACGTCTTTCAGCACCACAGTACTTGGGCTGCAAAGGCGCCTTCAATTATTCCTCCATTTCTATTAAACCTGGGAAAATGGCAAAGGTGAGGCTTCATCTAAGTGAGTCATTTAACATTGTTTCAGCTTTCATCTACATACCCTCCTACCACTCCTGTTTACCAGGAATTAGTCCTATTTTTGGTACCTGGTCTTAGTAAAACAACTGTCCCTATTTTTTCTATTCCTAAGTGTTTTATTATGCGTATTAGGGTGACTCACATTTTACTTGTTTATCATAGATCTCTCAAAGTTAAAACTGCAATGCTAAGCAAATTTATTAGCAATTAAAGGCCAAATCAGAAGTGATGCTAAACATGTCATTAGCAGCCATAGGTGCATTTAGGCATCGTCTTAATATGCAAAGGTGAATATGCCTTAATGTCCCAGAGTACGTCACCCCACTTGTGACTTTCTCCATGTTGAACAAGGAAGGTCACCAGGAGGTTTCCTGTATTCCCATCTTGACTCCAGTACTGGGGTCCCCAACACATATGTTATCCATCTATCAAGACAGCAAAAGCAGCTGGACGTGTTTCAGTTATGGCATAGCAATTTTAATGAGTTCAAATAGATGAATTCTAAGATTTAACATATTTTAAACATTCTTTCTTTCTTTCTTAAGTAAACTGTTAATGTCACATAACCCCCAACATTTCTCAGATGAGAATAGGGACGTCCTACCATACCTGCCAAAAGGGACACGGGTGGCACTGTGGGTTAAACCACAGAGCCTAGGACTTGCCGATCAGAAGGTCGGCGGTTCGAATCCCCGCGACGGGGTGAGCTCCCATTGCTCTGTCTCAGCTCCTGCCAACCTAGCAGTTTGAAAGCACGTCAAAGTGCAAGTAGATAAATAGGTACCGCTCCGGCGGGAAGGTAAACGGCATTTCCATGCGCTGCTCTGGTTCGCCAGTCATGCTGGCCACATGACCCGGAAGCTGTACACCGGCTCTCTTGGCCAATAAAGCAAGATGAGCGCCGTAACCCCAGAGTCGGTCATGACTGGACCTAATGGTCAGGGGTCCCTTTACCTTTACCATACCCACCAACATTTCTCAATATATGTCTTGCATAGTTACTTTTCTCCTTGCCTCGGGGGTCGCATAACTCCATACCCTCCAACATTTTTTCGATGAAAATAGGGGCGTCCTAAGGAAAAGTGGGACATTCCAGGATCAAATCTGAAACCAGGGCAACTTCTTTAAATCCAGGACTGTCCCTGGAAAATAGGGACACTTGGAGGCTTTGAGGTCAGTTTACTGAAAAACTCTGTCAGAAATCAGGGGGTGACCGGCTAATGCACCGTAATCAATGGCAATAAACAAGAAGAGTTCTCAGAAATATTGAGACTAAGCACCATTTTGCAAAGACAAAAGGATCTCCCTGGTTTTTGAATTTTGTAGGATATGCCCCTTTGCTCACCTACACAGCCTGCAGGTCTTCAGTGTAACTGTATCTAATAATATAGAGGACTTGCTTCAAGTAGGAAAAATTGGGCAGTCCAAGTCTATGGACACAAAACAGTGTAATTCATCTCACATTACACTGGCTGTCAATGGCTATAAAACAGGGGGGGTATAAGAATACTTTACAAATAACAAGTATTTGTTTTGTTTTAATCTAGGCCCCATCTGCACTATAAAGCAACATCATACAACTTTAAACAATAATGGCTTCTCCCAAAGTATCCTGGGACCTGTGGTTTGTTACGGGTGCTAAGAGCTAGGGGACCTCCTATTCTCCTCACACAGCTACAATTTCCAGTGTGGCTTAACAGTCAATCCCCCTTTACAGGGAGCTCAGGAATTGCGACTCAGTAAGGAGAATAAGAGATTCTTTAAAACTCTAAAGAAGGCAAGAGGCGGGGGGAGCCAGATGTCAGTGTTGCACTGGGCGGCACTGAAATTTGAGACGCCAAGGTCCGCCACTGAGTAGAATCAAGACAGACTTTGCACGTATGCAAACTAGGTTTCAGTGTACAGGGAAAGAAGTCAGCTGTTCTTTGCACAGGTATCCTGGTAAAAGGCATATAAATAGGAGTAACAAAAAAGACCTGCTAGTTTTGGAGAAGAACGAAATCTTCTTAATTCCCAGATGCCTTCATAGCTCAGCATTCATATCTTTAATATGACACCCACCCACCCCATGCAAGTCCCTCAAACCTTTGAAAAACGAAATGAGCATGATTTACAGGTATAATAAACCTCTTGATCCAGCCTAGCCTTCCATGCCAGGTGCCATAAGAAAGCGGCAGAAATAGCGTAGGATAGTACGCACCCCGGAAATGATCTCTTTCAGCTTCTGTCTTCTGGAAGAAGGTATAGGGTTATAAAGGCCAGGACTAGCCGCCTGAGAAACAGTTTCTACGCAAATGCAATTCTGGTTCTAAACGCAGCATAAGGGGTCTCTATAGTATAGTGTATTTTTCAGTATAGTGTATTTTATAGTATTGTATAGTGTATTTTAAAATGGGGTTTCAGAGTTTTTAGGGGGTTTTTATAGTATAGTATAGTATAGTATAGTGTATTTTAAAATGGGGTTACAGAGTTTTTAGGGGGTTTTGAATGTTTTATGTAGTTTTTCAATTTCATTGTTCTGTATGGGACAATGGCAATAAAGATATTGTATATTGTATATCGTATATATCCATTCTCCCTCCACCCAGCTTTACCTTTCCACAAAGTTGGGGGGACGACGAAACTTTTATTGGAAGCTGATTCTCAGCTAACCCCTTTAATTCTACAAAGAATATCAAGTATTGCCAGACTCACAGCGAACTACCGAAAGTTTCATTTCGGAGAGTCGTACAGTCAGTGCAGCTGACCTGTTTTGCTGTTCTCTGCTCATCTACCAGGAGATCCAGCTGCAGGATAGGACCTGGGAATGAACTCCTGGTGCCACCAAGAGGAAGTTCCAGGAGAAGCACGGTGTGTAGGAATGCTGGCAAAACCCCAAACTACCATGTCTACAATGTTCAGGTGTCCCCTGTTTTCTAGATAACACCCCTGCTCGACTCAGAAGTCACCTGGGGTTTGGGGAGCATCCCCCCCCCCCCAGAACTTGAATATCTTTTAGGGCTTATATTTGAATATTTGCAAGGTTCAACTCACTACCAAGTGGGGAGTGGAAATGATGGTTCTGAGCCTGCTCAGAATTTCCTGGCAGATAATGTTACCAGACGTCCCCGTTTCCCAGGGACAGTCCCCGGATTTACAGTCCCCTGACAAAATCCATCTATTTAGTAGGAAGTTGAAAAGTGTCCCCGGATTCATTGAAAAAAGTCTGGTAACCTTAAGATAAGAAGACTTCAAGGCCCTTGATCCAACAGGAATAATTTTCTTCTTTTAGTTGGTACAACAGATGAGTTTCGTTTCCACACTAAAAATCTGCTGACCTTATCAACTGCAGAGAGAGGTCAAACTGTTTTAGTGCTTTAGGATTGCTCTTGATTATTTCTGATAGGCCAGAGAGAGTGCAGACAGCAGATTTGCACCATTTGCACGCAGGGACACTTTTTTAGCCCAGTTCCATGCATGCTTTACTGGGGAGTAAGTAAGTGTGCACAGGAGTACAGCCCTTAGGGTCTGTAATGGTACATAAGAAAGAACTCTTAAACATGTGAAGCTAAAGCCCTCTAGGCATTTAATAGCAGAAAATCAGTACAACTGAATTGCATGTGGAGAGCAGTGCAAATACTGTGTAATGAGCCCCTTCGGGTAAGGTTCCTTTTCTCCTGGATATATATTATGCCTTCTGCTCAAAAATGCAGCAACGCTTTCTCATCACTTATCTCTGGCAAAAAAAAAAAAAGAAGGCTCACTCAGGAGGTCCCTAATGAAAATCAGAACCACGGTGCGTGTGCCTGTTTCTTCCCGCACAGTCAGCTCCCAATAGAAATTGAAGAAGCATCTTGTACACAGTTACTGAGGCAGAAAACTAGGCGTGGATGAATCAGTTTGCAAACAGGCATTATAAAAAGGTATTCTGATACTTTTTGAAAATAGAGGAGGGTAGAGAGAGAAACGTATTAGAACACGGGTCAGCAACCTTTTTCAGCAGGGAGCTGGTCCACTGTCCCTCAGACCTTGTGGGGAGTCGGACTATATTTTTTTGGGGGGGGGGGGGGGAGATGAACGAATTCCTATGCCCCAGAAACAACCCAGAGATGCATTTTAAATAAAAGCACACATTCTACTCATGTAAAAACACGCTGATTCCCAGGCTGTCCGTGGGCCGGATTAAGAAGGCGATTGGGCCAGATCCAGCCCCCCGGGCCTTAGTTTGCCTACCCATGAATTAGAACATTTGAGAAGCACTAAATATGGTAGATAACAAAGTTTCCAGCTGCACTTTATTTGGGGTGGGTGCGTGTAGATCAAAACAGGATTGGGTCCCCCATCCCCCCCCCCCGAGTTGGCAAAGATCTAATTCCTCTCGCATCTCTGAGCAGAACTCTCCAGATTTGTTGCAAAGTC
Source organism: Podarcis siculus (assembly GCA_034642415.1). Taxonomy (NCBI): domain Eukaryota; kingdom Metazoa; phylum Chordata; class Lepidosauria; order Squamata; family Lacertidae; genus Podarcis; species Podarcis siculus. Next base: position 404,531 of record JAXCMG010000095.1, on the reverse strand, counting down.
ACTGCCATGGTGGAAAACCTGAGAGGTTGCAGTATTTTTCCTGGGTGCTGGGCTGTCACCTTGGAATCTGTACAAGCTGTCAAGAATCGTCCCTGATAAATGAAGGAACTCTGAGGGCCCACCCTGCCCTTGTTCTTGGTCTAAAATGTCCTCCCAGGGCAGGCAGCTGGATGAAATGTACTTGTGACAATGAAAGGAGAATTATGCAGGCAATTTATCTGTTACCAAATTCCGCAAAAGAACTATATCCATGTTACTCCACAGTAATTAAAAACTGAGAAGTTCTGCCATCAGATTTTTAGCAACAACAATGGCAAAATCTGCCTTTTTAAAAAAATGCTAAAATAGTTGCAAAGCCCCAAGAGTGATATGTTTGTTCATGACTGCGCAAAAAATCACAACTAAGATCAAATTCTACCCTTGCATTTTAGTGTTAGTTTAGCAATCAAAAGCAAGACTTTAATGAAGATTATTATGCATTATTTATTGAACACAAAAATGTGTTCATTAGTATACAATATTCAGTTGAGAATGCAACAATATAAATTAGATGGTCATGCCATTTAGGCACATAAATAACGCTAACATTTAACAAATTAACATTTTTAGCAGAGAGTGGGAGGAGATGGAGTAAACACAGCTTTGGGAACAGAATTGCAGACTCTTTAATCAAAGCAGCACAGAAGAGCAGTAATTTTGCCTGCCCCCTTTTCTGTGCCTTTTCTAGTTCTGCAATATCCACGGCATCTCAAAAAATAATAATAATTGTACAGCTGCAAAAGGTGCAGAAAAAGACAGCCAAAATTACCCAAATTGGCACATCTTGATAAGAGAAGGCTAAAGTGTATGTTGTGAGACGGGGTTCGGTTGCTTTCCAGTTCATTTCCTTTCCAGTTCATTTTCACATTTTATGTGATCTTTCACACAATGTAAAAGTCGCTTCTGGAAATCTAGTGGAAGTTAGTGGAAGGTTAAAGCTCATTCTGTATTAATTGTTTCCTGGGGGGGGGGGAGGGAATCAATTTGGAACCCCATTAACTTGGAAAATTTCAGGAGTTTTGTGCTGCAATTTGCCTGTGGGTTTTGTGACCACGTGTCAAGATTTGCGGCAGTATCCCAGCACAGAGTTCTTTCCCTCCATTTAAAATTTAGCGTGACATGACAGCGTATCAAAGCGCATCAAGTAATGCGGTGTAAAAGAAACATTGATTAGAATCCTGGATAGAAGTGCTATCATTATAACCAGTAAAACTAACACGCTGAGCTCCACGTTTGAATGCAGTCTTAGTTGAAGGTTGGGGAGGCAACTGTTGGGAGCGAGAGCAGGGATTAAGTGGGGGCTAGCAAGACACCTCACTGTTGCTGGGCGGGAAAGGAGTTGGCCACCATTATCATGTGCTTCGTGTTGCTGGGGAGATTTAAATGTTGCCATTTCGTGATAGACAGAGAAATGCTGGAGGGTATGAGGTGGTACTTTCAGTTTCCCAACCTCCTATATATCACACTCATGAGGTACTTTTAATAGTATAAAAGACCCAAGGGGTCACCACACTCCTCCTAACTGGTTTGGGATTCTTCTTTTTCCAGAAGATCTCTCCCCTTTTTACTGAATTGGGACCCAAGTAGCGTGTTCTCTAACAACTCTACTTCTCCTTGCTCAGCTTCAGCTTCCCGTTTTTTCTCTTGTCTGTATATTCCTTTAAAAAAGACGCTAACTGCTGTCATTCAGACTAAGCTCAGAAACTTCCTTCTCTGGCAACTGATATTTTCTTCAGAGTGGACTTTACATGCACAGCTGAGGAGCTATACTCCTCTCCAGCTGAACACCATGAACCCCCAATTCCCAACTCTCTAAGTCTCTCTACTTCTTTTTCTTTTCCTTCCCAAAGTGCACCTGCAGACAATCAGAAGGAGGTTACAGCTCAGCTGTTTGGTGGAATTCTGCACCACCAAACTGGTCTAGATGACTACACAGACTACAATTCCCATCAGCCACGCTAAGGGTTGCAGTCCCGGACATCAGTGTGGGGGTATCTCCTCGGTCCAGGGCAGAGATCTTTGCCAGCCCTCTCACCTAAGATCCTTTACCTAGGGCTGCCAAAGAATGAACTCGGGACCTTTTACAAGCAAAACATGCATTCTGCCACCTTGCTATTATCCTTTCCCATATATGTAGAGCATGCCGATCTCTGCTTTGGCTCCTCTGTGCTCTCAAGGCTATAGAAACTATGAAGCAGGCATTATTTGGAAATAAATCTTAATGAATATGCCACAGAGAATTCTTCCCTCTCTCCCAACCTGTTTGCCAACCACTAAGCAAAACGATATTTTCCTGCAAAGAGCTCGCCTTGTTTTGGCATTAGAAGCCTTGGTGCAGAAGGAAAGAAGGTGCAGAATATTTTAAAATACACATGAAACAAACTCATTTCTTGATTAAAGGCATCAGCCTCATTTTAAATCTCACACCAGATGCCTCTACTTAATTCTCATGGCATATAGCCATTAGATAAAAGCATATTTATAGCTCTTTAGTGACAGCCAGTGTCCGCCTTGAATAATTTGCAGCCACACCATCATGTTGCCTTTTCTGCTAGGCACTCCTGATACAGATCCAGGAATTACTTTTATTATTTCAGAAATACATCAAGGTGTTTGTTTGTTTCTACCTAGCTCTCTAAGGCAGGACTGCCCAACTTACGATCTGCCAAAGTGAATGTAGCTGTTGTCTCCATGCTGGCAGCAAAACCATGAGGTTTATCCAGACCCTGCAAGGTTTTCAATATATGGCTCAAAATTTCTTCCAAACCCTTAACATTTTGCATTCAGTGTCACTTAAGGCAAAGCTTGGGGGGGGGGGGGCTACAGGGCATCCCACCCATCAAGGACAAATTTTCCAAGTTTAATTGAAAACTCTTCTTGCTGCCTTCAGATTTCTCAGATATTTGCCCAGCTAGCAGGCACTAAAGACCTTTTGCTTTCAGCAAAAATCAGTAGTGATGCTCATCATAATATCATAACAGAAGGAGAATAATTAGAAGTAACAGTAGTAATTGTAGTTATTTTCACCACATTTCAGGGGCATTTGTGGCAGGAGATAAAAGAACACAGGGAACGTGGCTCTCCATTTGCTTACCATTTGTAACACCCCTCATTCCAAAAGTAGCCTGATGTCATAATTAGGATTGGGGGAAGAAGAATCCTATTGGTTCCAAAACCTCGCAAGGTGACCAGGGGAGGAGGGCATGGTTCAGGCTGGATGAGGGAGACCCCACCCACAGACCGCTGGTTCACCAATGATACATTGAAATCCTCTGGAAATAAGAATGTCTTCAATTTCTTATGAAAAAGGCACAAAAGGGGTGCTTGACCAACCTCAATCATGGCACTGCCAGAGAAAAGTGCCTGTCTCTTATGCCCCCATCAAGCCCACCTTAGAAAAGAATATTCACAGCAAAAGCTGACTACAAACAGTCCTATGGCACAGAGCGCAATAAAATAGGCCAGCCAATTGTAGCCCTATATGCAGTTGCCTGAGACTCAAACACATTGATCACAATAGAATTTACTAACAAATATGCTCAGGCTCAACACATGTATGCAACTCATGGTGTGTTGCATCCATAAGCAAATAATAATAATTTTAAAATACATAAAATATATGGAGCCTTTAACCAAAGTATGCCATGAACAAGTTGGTGGATTGTCCTCAGAAATCCTGTGGCTGACAACAGAATTAAAAACAGAGGTCCTCCTACTGATTTCGCACATTGTTTCTAATATTAACGCCTAATTGGTTTAGGAAGAAACAGTTGGAGGGTTGTGCTTTGCGTCCGAAAAGTGTCAGATCAGAAGGATGAGGCCAAAGGCACCAGGAACTTAAGCTTTGGCAGGTCTCTGTCTTGATGGAGATACAAGCGTGTTAGAAGCTCATTGTCATGTGTCCAAAAAGCATTACGGAGAGCTCCAAGGTGGAGCTGTTTACCAATACTATGATCTCTCCCCAGATGCAGTTGCTACTGCAGCTAATTAAGAGAACAATTAAGACTAAGGCAATCAGTCAAGTATACAGATCTGAGTCATTTTCTCCACTCTCTGATGCTGTGCTGGCTCCCGGAGGGCTAAACCTTATTCACTCATTCAGAAAATGACAGGAAGAAGCTATTAAATATCTGAAAACCATAAAAAGACAATAATCCTGTTCTTGAACTAAGCCACACACTAGAGACCAATGCCAGGCAACTTAAGAAACTTGCCAGGCTCCCAGAATTCACATGCGCCTACAAATAAGAAAATTAATCAACAGCAGTTCAGATCAAAATTTAATTAAAAAAAGAAAAAGGGTTGTGGAGAACTTCCCCAGATCTCTCTGTTTTTATGTTTCTGACTGATCAATATTATGTGTTATCAGCTCACTGAATGACAAATTCCACTGGGCATCTTTAAAGAGGAAGTAACAGATTAAATATTGAGCTAAACAATTTAATCTCCACTTTAAAAGGTTTTCAGTTATTTGTAAAAGTAAATCCTATTAGTGTAGAAACGTCTTCGTGAGCTGAAACTGGAGGCTCATCATGCAAGGATTTGTAAACATCAGGGGAGATCCTGCCATGAACTATAAATTTTCTTCTTTTGTACAGGGATTGAAAAGGGAGGAAGGCAACATTTGCACAAAAGTGTTGGCTTTTTTTAAGGTGGCCATTGTGATGCTTTGCTGTTCATTTTTAAAGCAGACTTGTGTCAGGAAGTGAGAACAGGAAATGTCAATGCTAATTTTTAAATGCACCCACGCATATGCATTTCTTACTGTCATGACGAAAAATAACACTCAAGCCCCTGTGTGCCTCAGCACTTTCAAGAAAATAAGAACTGGTCTGCTCTGGCATTCTAGCTAGTCCTCTGTTCTAACAGTGGCCAAGTGGATGCCCGGATGCCCCTGAAAATCTTTTAATAAAATAAGATAAATACAGTAGTACCTTGGTTCTTGAACTTAATCTGTTCCGGGAGTCCGTTCGACTCATGAAACCGTTCAAAAACCAAGGCGCAGCTTCCGATTGGCTGCAGGAGCTTTTTGCACTCAAGCGGAAGGCGCACCAGACGTTCGGCTTCCAAAAAAGCATTCACAAACTGGAACACTTACTTCCAGAGAGGCCAGTGTGGTGTAGTGGTTAAGAGCGGTAGTCTCGTAATCTGGGGAACCGGGTTCGCGTCTCCGCTCCTCCACATGCAGCTGCTGGGTGACCTTGGGCTAGTCACACTTCTCTGAAATCTCTCACAGAGTGTTTGTTGTGGGGGAGGAAGGGAAAGGAGATTATTAGCCGCTTTGAGACTCCATAGGGTTGTGATAAAGCGAGATATCAAATCCAAACTCTTCTTCTTCTTCTTCTTCTTTCAGGTTTGCAGCGTTCGTGTGCCAATTTGTTCAGGAGCCAAGACGTTCAATTACCAAGGTACCACTGTGTTCCTGTGGCTGGTGCTGTGGTCCAGCTGTACTCATGCACCAAAAGGCCATGGGTACATCCCCATCCACATCAAGAGATGTATTCTGCCAGCTCAGTGGGCCCAGATGAGCCTCGCAATGAAGTTGTAGACATGTGTCATCTCTGTGTATGAAGACTTCCTCCATCAGAGCTGGACTTTGAAGCCAGGGCCCCACTCAGGATTATGAGCAGAAGGGCTGGGTTGCCACATTCTGAAGTAAGCAAACTAACACACATGAATGAGTAAAGAATGAGGGTCAGCACTGCAGCTAGAGTGGTGCGGGCAGTTCCCCTGCACAGGAGCCAAGGAGGAGAAAAATTGAGAAGATCCATTTGGGGTGCCACATTTCGGCCTTGCACAGGGTACCATATTAAGAAAGATTCCCAAAGTATGCTCCTGGGAGGGCCAATACCATTAAGACCAGTTAAATGACACTGCTGATTGGGGTAGCAGTGGCCCTGCTGCAATCTGATGTTACTCTGATAAAAAGTACCATATTTTTCGCTCCATAAGACGCACTTTTTTCTTCCTAAAAAGTAAGGGGAAATGTTTGTGTATCTTATGGAGTGAATGCGTGGTCCCTGGAGCCGAATTGCCCAGGGGCAAAAGCAGATCATGCTTTTTTTCCCCCTTTCCTTTTGGAAAGAGGGAAGTGGGTGTTGAAACAAAGCCACTGATCGTTTGCGATCAAGGAGTGAGATAAGGGATGCTAGAGATAAAGGAGGCTGCCTGGGAGGGGGGGGAGTAAAGACATCAAACTTGCAAAGGGGGGAAACAGGAAGACTAAAGCAATAAGGAGAGAAATTATAAGAAAAGGAGGAGCGAAAAACTGCTCCAGCTAAGGAAAAGATACTACACTAAGGCAAACAAGAGGGAAGGGTGTGTTGAAAGGAAACAGCTGATCGGTGGGATCAGAAGAGAGATAAGGGAGGTTAGTGGAGGCTGCCTGGGAGAGGGGAGGTAAAAGCCCATGGATCCTCAGGATTTTTGCATTGGGTCACCCCAAATTCACCATCAGATCACATGTCTGTGGTCACAGCATGAACCACAAAAATCATACATCCACTGTTTCGTTCAGAATATTTCTTTTCTTGTTTTCCTCCTCTAAAAACTAGGTGCGTCTTATGGTCAGGTGTGTCTTATGGAGCGAAAAATACGGTAAATGGGGCGGTTACATGGCCAACTGTTTGGACACCCAATTTCATTGCTGTTGCTTTTCAAGATATTTCTTATTTCCTTGGATCCACAGAAGTGCTTCATTCCATTCGGCAATGAGCCTAGTCTGGTGGAATCGAGGCCGAGCAGAAGCTACATGGTGAAACTCAGGGGGAATCAGTCAAATTTGCACTTTCAGGGTGCTGAGTAATTACAGCTGCAAGGAGCATCAGCAAGACCCTGCAGCCCTTTGAACTTATCCTCATTATTTTATTTCTGAAACAGATCAACATAAACTTGTATCAGTTACAGATCCAGCAACTTAGTCCATGCCATGATAGCCATGTGTTTTAGCTATTGCAATGGAAGCTGCAGATAGTTCAAAATACATAGTCTGGGACTATGAGCATGGAACACATAGGACCAGTGTCTTCACCTGGTACCAGTTTGCTCTTGGGCTCACTTCAAGGAGCTGGCTTTGACCATGCAGGCCCTAAAACGTTTGCACCTTGCATACCTAATGGCAACCTTTGTTACATAAGACACACTTGTATACACTGCATAAATCCAGCTAACAGTAAGCGTTTTTACGACCCATTGAGTTCAGAGGAAGAATTAAGCATGTTATTAAACCTTTCCCAAGTAAATTAATGGAACTCAAAAGTGCATGGTGATGGCATGGATTGTGTGCATCATACATAAACACACAAAATGCCAAAGAATGTACTCCTTTTTTTAAAAAAACCTGAAGATGAATAATGCCTCCATGCAAGGAGGGTATAAGACAGAGGATGGTCAGCCATTTGTCACTTATGCTGGCCATAGCAATTGTCACAGATCAGCTCTCCTTCTCCAGGCAACCCATAATCTCAGGACCATCTTCCTGGCTGGTTCATTTGAAAAACACACATCTATCTCTTCATTTGGTGTCACAGGATGGAATGAATATAGTGACTAATAACTTTCCATTTTGTGCTCCATCAACCTTATTTATGAAGATCATTTGAGGCTGGGGAAATTGGATGCTCAGGCTCCAGATTGATCCAGCTTTATGTGTCGCCTCGATTCTCAAATCTTTACTGCTGGAAGGAGATGCGTGTGGTGCAAAGGAAGGTGCATTTTACTCCAAAGCAAAGCAACGTTTAATTAATATCATTAATTTATTCAATTTATTAAATTAATAGCCCACGATAATGTGGACCATTTGATAAAATATCTGTTGTTGTTTTTTCAGTATCCCTTGAAAAGGCACCAAGGAATCATTTTTGCACACGAGATTTGCAGGGGAGTTTAACCATTGTTTGACCCAAGACGAGAGGAGCTAAGAGAAAGGGGAGCTATCTACACCATGGGAACTCTGCCAACAACACCACCTCTAGTCTATGATTCCAGAGCAGCAGGCTGGTGCTACAATGGGGGTGGGTGGGTTCTGCTTGTTCTTACTTCTTTTATCACTCTTCCTATGAATACTCCTGCAGTGTGGCGTAGTGGTTAGAGTGTCGGACTAAGACCCAGGAGACCAGGGTTCAAGTCCCCACTCAGCCACAAAGCTCACTAGGTGATCTCAGGCCAGTCTCCCAGCCTAACTTGCCACACAGGGTTGTTGTGAGGCTAAAATGGGGGGGGGGAGACAACCATGTCCACCGCTTTGAGCAACTTGGGAGGAAAAGCTGGTATATAGATTTAGAAATAAATAATAAATAAATAAATGGCCCTCCTACGGGTGCTTTCCAGGAAGACACTAGTTGCTTTTGAAACGTGGTCCTGTGGCTCGATAATCGGAATCTAAATCTACGATAGCAGGAAATTAAATAGTGAATGCTCAACTGAAGCTGATGCCATTGCCAAGAGAAGATTGCGCCTCTCCATGTTTTTTTTACTTCACACCAAATAAAAAGGGGAGGCTGGTGACATTAGATTTCCCTGGCTTTTGGCAATTTCGTGCGGATTGTGCTATGAACACAATGGAAGTGTGTGCACGCTTGTTTTTTAATTACTTAATGACACCAGTGAAAAGGATGAGCGGGAGGGAGAGGACCCAGAGTGTGGGAAATTCATTCAAATGGTGATATAAAAATAATTGGACTACAAAGCCATGTTTTAGCACTTCCCCTACAGCTTTACACAGGGGAGCTACTCAGAGCCCACAACAATTTCAAATCCATAGTTCTGGGGAATAGTACTATATAATCATAAAATTACACTTGAGATAAGATTTAATTATCATTTTCACCTTTCCAGCACCTTTAGAGAAGTAATAATCAAAAGCCCTTGCAAGAACAGAAAATCACACCTAAAAAGCACCAACATGCTACAAAGCGATTAAAAGAAAGGCTAACCACCACATAGGCCTTTAAAGAGCATTTAAATTCCTTGGGCTTTATTCAAAAATATTAAAAGTGACTGCTGTCTGATAGATTTTTAGATATTCATGTAAGGCACGGAGAAAATAAAATAAAGGAGCACTACTCCCTGAAGGAGCTTCTCATTGTCTTGAGCCATTCAGGCTGCTGGTTCTTACTGACAATTTTATAATTTTCAACCATCCCTTGCAATATAGTTATTTCTTATCACATCACCATTTGTATCCATGCTATATTATTCTCTCTTAACAGTGAGCTATGGGACGCGGGTGGCGCTGTGGGTTAAACCACAAAGCCTTGGACTTGCCGATCAGAAGGTCGGCGGTTCGAATCCCCACAACGGGGTGAGCTCCCGTTGCTTGGTCCCTGCTCCTGCCAACCTAGCAGTTCGAAAGCCTAAAGTGCAAGTAGATAAATAGGTATCACTCCGGCGGGAAGGTAAACAGCGTTTCAGTGCGCTGCTCTGGTTCGCCAGAAGCGGCTTAGTCATGCTGGCCACATGACCCGGAAGCTGTACGCCAGCTCCCTTGGCCAATAAAGCGAGATGAGCGCCGCAACCCCAGAGTCGGTCACAACTGGACCTAATGGTCAGGGGTCCCTTTACCTTTAACAGTGAGCTTGGGCAGTTAAGTGCCTAGCATTCTGGAAGCAAAATTGGGCTGAACAAAAATAAAGCAATGGTTTCTCTATGTTCAGGGGAATCCCTGACAATGCAGAAATATGTGCTTGTAAATTAAAAGAAAAATCAATGCTTTAAAAAATCCCAGAGCATCTTGACAAAGACCCGTGAGCTTCCAGAATTTCCAAAAAGTTGATGACAACGGAAGCTATAGAAAAGGAATGTGGAACCAACCTTTCCCAGACCAAGGACCACACTCCGTCCTGGACCCAGGGGCCACAAAACAGTGGTGGGCAGGGCCAGAGGCAAAGGTGGGTGGAGCAACAAATGCAAATTTTATCTTTGTACTGTAGTCTAGATTTACAAATGCACACATAGCCCTCTCTTCCACCCGATCCAGTCAAGGAAACGTTTCAGCCAGGTAAAAGCGTTCACGAAGAGATACATCCAAACCATAACCCAGCTAATAAACATCACATCTGGAAGACCAACCAAAAGAGGTGGTCAGCAATGTAGGTCCAATGGAAGAAAATGCCGTGGCTGAAGGACCACCACAGGTTTCCCTCATGGCAGTCCACCTTACTGATGTCAAGAGCATCTGAAGAGTCAACAAACTGAACCGGTGCAGGCCGTCCAACAAACAACACAAAAACCTGGGCCCAGGTGAAGAGACGAAGGGCTAGATCAAAGCCTTCATTGGTTCTGTTGGGAGGCTTTTTAAAAGCATAGTTGCTGCACAGTGCAGAACTTCATCAATTTGCATGTCGAGGTCCCCAGGGCCACCCCAATAACTCACACATCACACAGAAATTTTTGTTTAAGGTTTTTGGCATAATTTTGGCCACAACTTTATTGAAATACAAAAATGTGAGTGGCTGCTTAGGCATTGGTTGCGACTATCTGCCCCCCAGTGGGGGACTGACTGACATTCCGCACGATGCGAAAGTCAGAATAGGGGAATACACTTGGGGGTAGTGACGGAGCAGGGAACCTGCCCTCAGCCCTCCCCAAATGCAACCGGGGGCTCTTGCATGGCCCTAGCCCCTTGACAGAGTGGACAAAAGCAATGGTGAGCCTCTGTATTCCTTTAACAGAACCCCTTGCAGCAGCAGCATTAGAGGGGCAGGCACAGCCAATCCATGCCCCTCAACCAACCAAACCATAAACCAATGCCTAACCGCAACCTTACAAGTTGTGATGATTTGCTACGCAGTACACAAAAACCAAATGGCCCCAGCCAATCAGCCAGATGGACAAAATTCCTGCCCCAAGAGCAGACGACCCCATGACAGGCATAGCAAGGTCAAAGCGAACAACCCTAAATATGGGGGGGGGGACGGGCAATCCGATGCAAGGGGCGAAAAGAGGAAGCTCTACGCCTCGTGCAAGGAGTTTTAGCATTTCTGGCTGTCAATCAACAAATGGCAACATTAATTTCATCCCAACAACAAGGGAAGCCCAATCACATCAGTGGCCAACGTTCAATTAGCCCGCCCCACAACTTTGGAGTGTCCGGTCGGCCCCCACCGCAACACGTGCTCTCCATGAAGGAGAACACGCTATCACAAAATACAGGTAGGGAGCAGTTAACAAAACACCTCCCTGGCTGTTGCCTCAGGGAAGATCACCTAGTCCTGCAAGCAATTTTTTAAAAAAGCTTTGAACCAATGGCACCTTTTTATCAAGCCCAGTTGCTGCATGGGGGTAAGGACTGCCTTTGTTGAGGTTGCAGCTCTCCTCATAATCAGTTTGTGATTATCATCATCATCATCATTTAAAAGTATTTATGGAAATTCAACCACATTGTAGCGCACACTTTTCTTAATATACACATTTTTGTGTGCAATTTGCCTAATACACATTGTTTTCCAGGGGCAGTCCCAGATTTACAGAAGCCATCCTGGTTTCAGATTTGATTCCAGAATGTCCAGCTTTTCCTTAAAAGGTAAAGGTCCCCTGATAGTTAAGTCCAGTCACGAACGACTCTGGGGTTGCGGCGCTCATCTCGATTTACATGCTGAGGGAGCCGGCGTTTGTCCGCAGACAGTTTTTCCGGGTCATGTAGCCAGCATGACTAAGCTGCTTCTGGCAAACCAGAGCAGCGCATAGAAAAGCTGTTTACCTTTCCGCCAGAGTAGTACCTATTTATCTACTTGTACTTTGGCGTGCTTTCAAACTGCTAGGTTGGCAGGAGCAGGGACTGAGCAACGGGAGCTCACCCCATTGCGGGGATTCGAACCACCATCCTTTCGATCAGCAAGCCCTAGGCTCAGTGGTTTAGACCACAGCGCCACCCACATACCTATTTTCATCAGAGAAATGTTGGAGGGCATGGGGTTATGTGACCCCTGAGCCAAGGAGATAAGTAACTATACAGCCTTTAGAAGACATCTGAAGGCAGCCATGTATAGGGAAGTTTTTTTAACATTTCATGTTTTATTATGTTTTTCTATATGTTAGAAGCCTCCCAGGGTGGAACAGGATGGCCCTCTTTTCATTGGATAAATTTTGGAGGGTATGAAATCTGGGTGGGGAAAGAGACATCCTACAGAGGAAAGAGAGACATCACCTTGCCAGCAAAGGTCCGTATAGTTCAAGCTATGGTTTTCCCAGTAGTGATGTATGAAAGTGAGAGCTGGACCATAAAGAAGGCTGATGGCCGAAGAATTGATGCTTTTGAATTATGGTGCTGGAGGAGACTCCTGAGAGTCCCATGGACTGCAAGAAGATCAAACCTCTCCATTCTGAAGGAAATCAGCCCTGAGTGCTCACTGGAAGGACAGATCCTGAAGCTGAGGCTCCAATACTTTGGCCACCTCATGAGAAGAGAAGACTCCCTGGAAAAGTCCCTGATGTTGGAAAAGATGGAGGGCACAAGGAGAGGGGGACGACAGAGGACGAGATGGTTGGATAGTGTTCTCGAAGCTACCAGCATGAGTCTGACCAAACTGCGGGAGGCAGTGGGAGACAGGGGTGCCTGGCGTGCTCTGGTCCAGGGGGCCACGAAGAGTCGGACACGACTAAACAACAACAACAACAGAGGAAAGGCAAAATCCTGAAGGGTAACTCTGAGCAGAAAAACAGCCACAGGAGAAAGGGTTAAGCAGATCATTTTTTGCACCTGGTTTGAAATCAAACCATGCCAGCAAAGGCATATTCCTGCATTGCAGCGGGCTGGACTAGATGATCCTCAGGGCCCCTTCCAACTCTACAATTCTATGATTCTCATGGAACAGTGTTTTGCCATCCCTAGCAATTAGCACTTGCAAAGTGCTGTGCCTTTTTAAAACCTTTAAAGCCTTTTTATTTATTTATTTATTTACAATTCTGTCGGCACAAACTTGCCACCTAGAAGCTGCACCTGTCAGATTGGGGAATTCACCTCCATATGGCTGCATGCAAAGCAATATTCTGCAAGAAGGGCTCTGAAATGGAGTAGACCATGAACAGGTTTCCAGAGGCTCTCGAGTGGGGTTTCCAGCTTTCTGAAAAGAGAAGCTAAGGACATGCAGGGCAGACTAAGGAGGATACAGCTAGTTTCTTTTAAGAGCATTCCTAGACGAGGTGGGTGAAAGAGGAATAGAGGTAAGATGAATATACAAAGACCTAAATACACGCACATCAGCTGAAAGGGGTTTCATAATGGGCCATCGTTTCAGTAGCACCAATGTACTAATGGCTAATGGGGGAGGCGAGCAACGGGAGGCACACAGACACATCTCAAAGTCATTTCCAAGAAGATAAACAACCACGTGAACATTTCCCACAAACAGCATAATACACTTAAATGTCATCATCATCATCATGTGAGCAGCTCAGAAGGAGCCTGAGAAGCAATTGCATTTGTGTTTTGCTCGCTACAGAAAGGCTTTCTCCGTGCCTTTTGTTTAAAGAATGAAGACAGGATGACACACTCTTAATGCAGGAACCATTCCACGTCCCATGGCCTAAAAGGGGTTTCTGCAGGGCTGACTTTTATTATACCCTGCCAAGTGGAAACCTGCAAGAAGTAGAAGTTGAAATACCAATCACAGAGAAGGTTAGGGGATAACATTTGAATGATACAATACTGACATTTTATACAGTAGCATACTTTTTCGTTCTCCCCCTTTATGAAAGGCCTTGACCATCATCCCTTTCTTTGACCCTTTGTTCTTCACACAACTCCGCCACTGATCTTCTCTGCATTCATCGCTTCAGTTCCACACAGTCCCTCAGCCCCTTTTGTGTTCCCATCCTGCTACAACTATCGCAGCAGTGGAACCAATGGCAAGGGCTGGGAGGGGGCCGGATCCTCAGTGTCAGGTGGAAATTATTTTGGCAAATTTTTGAAAACAATCCCACCCACCCACCAAAAACTGTTGCCTCTTCAAGATCCATGTAGATACAGATCCTGTACTATATGTGGAGGTGGTGGAAGGTGTGCAGATTGCATGTAAAGGGCCTGTGAGTATACATGTTGTTACAAGCATGTGCCCAGACTCACATGCGTGCAGCCAGCACTCCTGTCACACTAGGCTCAAGATGGAGAATCTCAAAACACAGTTATGTCAACATTATACATATGCCATGATCGGCAGACATAAATCATGTCCTAAGTTCACACTCCTGTCCATATCGTAGACCCTTGTGCATATACAACTTTGGATACATGGCAGTCATATGCATTAAAGGAACAACAGCCAGGATCCAAACTTCTTCATCATCTTTAGATGGGTTGTTTTTCTTTGCTCGCTTTGTTTTTGCACAGTTCTCCCAAATATGTGAGTCCAAATTTACCACACTGGCTTTAAGGAGCAAAGGAAGCCGATTTAGACTCTTGGTCCATCTATCAGTGTGGTGTAGTGGTTAAGAGCGGTAGACTCGTAATCTGGTGAACCGGGTTCGCGTCTCCGCTCCTCCACATGCAGCTGCTGGGTGACCTTGGGCTAGTCACACTTTTCTGAAGTCTCTTAGCCTCACTCACCTCACAGAGTGTTTGTTGTAGGGGAGGAAGGGAAAGGAGATTGTGAGCCGCTTTGAGACATCATCGTCATCACCGTTGACCGTGGTGCCCGCCCACAGCACACACGACATTGTTAGGGCCCATCGTTACTGGGAACCAGCAATGATGCATGTATGTGGTGGGGAGAAATCACCAATGTAAATCTTGCCCAGACTGCTCCATCCCTTTCAAATGTCTTCAGGCAAGAGCTATCTCAATAAGCCACCATTCTCTCAGCCTCAAAACCCAACCCCACGCAATACTGGGGTAGCAATAATGGTCCACCTCACAGTGCTGTTGTAAAGATCACTAGGATTATGGATGTGAAGCAATTTAAATGCTCTGAAGTAGTACTTAAATGTATTTCTTTCTTTGAGACTCCTTTGGGTAGTGATAAAGCGGGATATCAAATCCAAACTCTTCTTCTTCATCTCAGAATGGTCTACACTGCCTAGGACTCTCGTACCTATGGGACCGCCTCTCCTGGTATGCCCCACGGAGAGCCTCAAGGTCCATAAATAGCAACACCCTAGAGGTCCCGGGCCCTAAGGAAGTTAGATTAGCCTCAGCCAGAGCCAGGGCCTTTTCAACACTGGCCCCAGCCTGGTGGAACGCTCTGTCTCATGAGACCAGGGCCCTGAAGGATCTGATTTCTTTCCGCAGGGCCTGTAAGACAGAGTTGTTCCCCCTGGCCTTTAGCTTGGAGTCAATTTGATTCCCTCCCCCTCTTTCTTTTTCCTTTCTCCTCCTGTGATGAGGCTGCATTTTAATATTTTAATGTTTCAATATTTTAATTGTTGTATTTTAATCTTGTTTTTACGTTGTATTCATTCAACTTGTTTTTATTATTGCTTGTTAGCTGCCCTGACCCCTGCCTTGGCTGGGGAGGGCGGGGTATAAATAAAATTTATTATTATTATTACTATTATTATTACAACGGCAGGCAGCATCTCTCAAGGGAGCCCAACCTGGAACCGAACCTGGAACCTTCTGCAAAGAAAACAATGTATCACTGCGCTATGCCCCTTCCCCATAGTAAAAGTGAAACGGTATAAAATACAAGACATTTGTGAAGGTGATCACACATACACCTCCCAGTAGCTCTATTCTAGCTGGAAAAATCAGCTTTTTGCAACCTTTCCCCTTTGCAACCCACCATCTCACATTCAGCATTATTTTTTCCAGCACAATGTTTGCCTTCCCAAACGAGTACTTTTAGCAGCCAGCCACAATAACTGGATTTTAACTCTAAAGTGTTTTGTTTCTTCTGGTCAGGAGGTTAGCTACAAAAGCAGGCTAAAATGGTCCCCTGATGGATTCATCGGATGAATGAGTTGACTCTTTGTTGTCCAGTTTAAATAGCGGCTATGTTTGCTTTGCATTTTGGGGATTTAGTTCCTTGCTGAGCTAATGCCATGTTTGCTGAATGGGTGAGTCTGGAGTCCGTAAAAATCTACGAGACAACAGGAGAGAGCTGGTGTAGCAGCTAAGAGACTGAACTGTGAAGTCCCAAGCAGTTATCTCTGAGGCCCCATCTGCACAATTCCTTTAAAGTAGGGTTGCCATACTGTATCTTGAAGAGCAAAAAAAAAGAGGACAGCCTGAGCCACTGCCAGCCCGAGCCAGCGAAAGAGGCGCACAGGGCTGCTGCCACAGCACACACCTCTGTCCCCGGGCTCGGGCTGGCAGCGGCTGCAGCGTGCAGAGCTGCCCAAGGCCCCCCCAACCCCCAGATATTTCCTTTAAAATGTAAAAAATCTGCCTGGATGAGCATGTTGGCTCCCCAAAAGACGACTTGCCTGGGTTTTCCCAGATGTATGACAAACCTATTTAAAGCCATATCATACCACTTAAAACGGCTGTGGGTTCTCTTAAATATCCTGGAAATTGCAGTTTGTTTCAGGTGCTGAGAGTTGTTTGTGTTGTAAATAAAAATCTGCCCTTTTTCCCTTATGGTGTATCCAAGAGCCCATATAGAGTCCTTACATAGGTTCCCTATTGGTAGGAGAAAAGAACAGAGGCCAACCAGAGAATATTGAGAAGCAAAGCAGCTAGTAAGCTTGGCCTTTATTGGTCTGTTGCAACAGGGTACTCCCCTCACACGCAGGAGAGGAAGAGGACCCCCAAAATTGCTGTGCAAGGGCTTATAAAGACTTTTGAAATTCCCATCCTCTAGATCCAGACCACCCCCAGAAACATTATGCATTCATCACAGAAGGGGTGTAACCTAAGACCCCACCCCTCAGATAAGGCGGTCTAAAACAGAACATTTGCATGTTGTTTCTCCTGTCGCTTTGTCCTGTCTGGCAGGTTACTTGATTGGATTTCTTGGGGAGCCTGGGCAGTCTTTTGTAATGATAAGGCTCACACCCTTATTCAAACACAGATTAAGACAGGATTTGTGAAGGAAGAGACAATGGGGAGGCTTTTCCATTTTGACCATGCAGAGAAACATTTGCTCAGTTTAGGAATCAAAATGGTTCCAGGTTGGCTTTCCTGTGCTGTTCTATGTATGTGTGGTTATGAACATTGCCATATATGTAAGACCATAAAATTCCTATCACATTAGGAAGCCCCCATTCCCCTCACAGAGCTACAATTCCCAGAGGGAATTGACTTTTAAACCACTCTGAGAAATTCTAGTTCTGTGAGGGGAACAGGGGTCTCCTAACAACTCTCAGCACCTGGAACAAACTGCAGTTTCCAGCTTTCTCAGCAGAAGTCATGATTATTTGAAGTGTTATGATACTGCTTTAAATGCAGAGTGCAGACGGGATCCCCATCTTGGTGGAGACATCACCCCTCAAGTAGTGCTAATAATGCTGGCCTACTTTACAGGTTGTTGTGAGGCAGGGGTGGAGAACATTTTTTTTTCTGCTTCAGGGAGACATTTCCTCATGGGCAACCTTCCCGAGGCCGGGGCTGGAGATCAAAGGTGGGTGGAGGAACAGATTGGCTCTTGTCTTTGTGTGGCTGGAATATGGGCCTATTGTCCAAAAGTCAGAGGTTTCTTCACACACACACCTCCTCCTCTCACCCACGCAAGCAAGTGGCAACATCACAGTTGGAGGACACATTCCAGCTGGGCAAAAACTCTTGAGGAGGACTTGGAGCAGGGCAGGACCAGTGAAAGGGTGTGACCTGGGCAGGAGTGTCAGTGTCCAGTTCACAGGTGATCAAAGTCCCAGCAGGGGACTTCAGGACCGGGGGCAAGATGGTGGGGTGGGAGCAGGAACGGGGGTCCATAAGCCAGGAGTCAGGAAGCCAAGAGTCCGAGGGTCAGAAAGTCAAGAAGCCAAGGGTCAGGAAGCAAGGAGTCACAAAGTCAAGGGTCCGAGGATCAAGAAGCAAGGAGTCAAACGCAGCAAGGCAGGGAATGTGTTGCTGTGGCAAAGAGCCAAAGGGAAATGCGGACCTTATATCCCTTCCCGGCTCTTGCCACCAGGTGCTGGGAGTTACCAATCGGCCTCACCTGTGCGGCCGCACCTTGCCTCTTCAGAACAAACATAGGAAGGCCCCAGTCCTGCAAAGTCCTATTGGTCACAGGGCCTGGTTCCTGCACGCACACCTGACAAGGAGGCATGACTTTCACATAATCCTTAGGGCCAGCTAGAGAGGACTTAGAGGCCTGAATTCAGCGCCCCACACCTGAGGTTTTCCAGCCCTGTTGTACGTGTGTTGTTGTTGTTTAGTCATTTAGTCGTGTCCGACTCTTCGTGACCCCATGAACCAGAGCACGCCAGGCACTCCTGTCTTCCACTGCCTCCCGCAGTTTGGTCAAACTCATGCTGGTAGCTTCGAGAACACTGTCCAACCATCTCGTCCTCTGTCATCCCCTTCTCCTTGTGCCCTCCATCTTTCCCAACATGAGGGAAAGCAGAGGGCACAAATAGGACAGCATGGTGCAAACATACTGGCAGGAAGACATATTTGCCTCTGCTTGCAGATCACCAACCTCTCTTCTCCTTCCCCTCCCAGTAAGCAGCAGCAATTCACCTGCTGGGATAAGTGCCTCCACTCCACAATGCTGCCTGTTACTGGAGCACTTTAAACACTCTTAAGTGTACAATGATGTGCCTTGTTTACTTAGAAGTTCGCTTCAGTGGGGCTTATTTCTAGGCAAGTGGGCAGCCAATTGCAGTCTAAAGCACAACTGAATGCTATGTATTACTTTCACATTGTTGTTTCTTCCCACTCCCCTTTGCCACCAGCCTGTTAAGTAGCACAAATAAATAACTGAAGCACCAAACTGCTAATCTACAAATACCATTTCTCCAAAGCAATATGAATGGCTCTGATGTAGGCTTGGGGGGGGGGGGAGAGAAACGCCAAGAGGAAGAGCAGCCAGAACAGACACTGCCTAAGACTCTGTTGCACACGGGGAGCTTTAACCCTGATGGATTGAGAAAGAGAGTCATGTTTAACACATGAAGAAAATTATATTTTATTATGATATAAACAGCTTCGGCAGCATTAGAAGCAGTGGGGAAGTGTGAAGTTATGCCAGGAAGAAAGGAGCGGCGAAGAGCGCACAGGGCCATGGCTTAGAGACACATTACCCAGATTAGAGGGATATTGTTTGCCAGCCAGCAATATCCCTTTTCACATTGCTTGAGAGCGGACTGAAAAATGACAATGCCATTTGGAGCAGCCTTCATTATCATCCACTCATGGCGGCCAAAGATCCTCTGACTGAGATGCATAAGGCCTCCTTATTACTTATCAGAGCCCAATTAACTTTATCTTGTTCATCTGAGCTCCAGCTGAGGCTAAGAGTTCAATAGTGCACACTAAGGATGATAAGGAGGCAAGGGGTTCGATGCAGCATTTTAATCACAGTGTTTATAAAAGAGCAATAAACCATCCAAAGAGCCCACTCACGTGGTTTCCAGCTCAACAAGGGAAGTGTGCAGCAGCAACACAGAGATTCAGGCTGGATTTTGAAAATCACCCACTTAAGGCAGGAGCCAAAGCACTTTTGCCTAGGCTCTTCCTCAGATCCAATTGCTTCCCCCTCACTTTCCCTCCTCGCTGAACAGCACCTCTGGAGCCTTGCTCATTGCCAAGGAGGAAGGGAAGACAAGTCCAGGAAGGGAGTGGGAGGGTGGGAGGATGGATTTAGAGGTGATTTAGAGATATATTCTATATATTCATAAATTTCTACAGAAACCTGGAGAACTAAATATAAGATTAGAAAAATAAGAAACAGAGAGAACCAAAATTGACAGATCCTTCCATCTTTAACATTGGTAAGAAAGTGGGCAAGAAAGAAAACGAGCAGAGGCTATCCTGTTATAAAATTATGGCTGCAATCCTAAACAAACTTAGGAAATTACCTCCCATCCAACTCAGTGGGACTTACTTCTGAGTAAAGGATGAGTGCTATCAAGAGTTGGCAGTAATGAACAACTCGCAGCTGAGCCACCAAACTATGTGATGTTTTATTCCAAACTGTCGTGCACGTAACACCTGCAGACAATGTCACCTTGAGTATAGCTGCGCTGAACAGTTTTAGGTTTGGGTGCCATAAAGCCTATTTGATGTTTAGTAACAGCTGATCCCTGGAAGAAAGCACCTTCCATTTATTAATCAAACAAACACCCATCTGAAATATTTCCTGATGCTTATAAAACACACACAAAACTTTATTATGAGCTGTCAGTGATAGATTTACTACCATAATACTCGGTAAACATAGACTTCCTTGCAATTGTGTCTCTCCACAACCCTTCTTTATGCCCTCCTATGCATTCATTTCTCAATAGCTGCACTGAAATCTGCTCCCTTCTTGGGGGTCCTTTACATTTATGGCTGCTTAAAGGCCATTGTCCTCCCTTTGCTGTCACTTGAGGTGTGCAATAATTGCTCAGAAATTCACAGCCTGTTGTGCCTTATTGCTTAAATATTTTTAAGAGCTCGACTAGGAATTTTCAGGGAGTGACTCTGAAGACTCGCTGCTTCATCAAGAATTGACAGGGTAAAAAAATGAGGGCAGGAGAAGAGGGGGAGCAAACTATCTCTGTGGAGCTGAAAGACTGCCCAGAAGGTGAGAGTGTCTACCTCTGGAAGGTGAGAGGTCTCTATCTTCACTGCAGGGAAATGCTGTGAACACAGAATATACCTCTGCTTTTCCCTGTGTGCCAGGAATTTAACTTAGAGATCACAAACTTCTTAGTGCAGCTGGAGACTAAGACTTCAAAGGAAACAAAGCATAAAACTGTACCACCAGATGAACTTGTGCCTTCTTCTGTTGCCTTCACCATGTAGGCTCCTGCAGAAGAAAACTTGCTTATTGAGCATTCAAGCTGTTATTATAATAATAATAATAATAATAATAATAATAATAATAATAATAATAATAATAATTTATTACTTGTACCCCAACTTGGGCGGCTTTCAAAAAAAAAAATTAAAATACTCTAATACATCAAACATTAAAAGCTTCCCTGAATAGGGCTGCCTTCAGATGTGTAATGGTTGTATGGGGTTACTTGTGTGTAAATTGCCTTCGGTTTGGTTAGATCGCTTGCTCCACCATGCTTAGGGTTAGAGCTCGCGCTCCGTGACCTGTTAGTCACTTGCAGAATCCGTCAGTGGGCGTTTCCTGAACCTCTTCCAGCATAAGAGCTGTTTGACTCCCAGTCTCCGCCTATGTTCCCTGCGCGGAACGCGTCTGCGCAAGTAAGGGGAAGGCAGGGGTGTGCCAGCGCTCTCTCCACTGGATTCAGGTGAAGGGTCTGGGAGCCCTGTCTCCAATTCCCCTATCTCCCTCTCTTCTCTATTGGTGTTACGCGGAATTCCTTCCCCCTTGCTGGTCCCCTCTCCGGCAGAGCTCGGGAGCTCTGCCTCCGCCTCTCGCTCTGATGTCAGTTCCCTAACATCCACCTCCCTCCCAGGACCCCCTCCACCCCCGGCCGGACCCTGTGACGTGACTTTGTCCCCTTCTTCAGCCGACGATGCAGGTAACCCCCGAAAGGAGCTGCCGTCGTCATCCAAGGACTCAAACCCCGCTTCCCACCCACTCCGATCTCTCACGGGAGGGGTTTCCCAATCTGATTCCTCCTCTCCGGACGATTCTCCTCCTTCCTCTTGGGAAGCTGGAAAACCCCTGAACTCCTCCTCCTCGTCATCGGTGGTGGCAAATTGCTCTTCCCAGAATCTCTCCAGGGGTTTGGGCTTCCTCGGATACCTGTTGTGGAACTCTTCCACCAGATATCTATTCTCTATCTCCCCTGCGGGAACCCACGTGTTCTCTGACTCGGGTTCCCCCTCCCAAGCTACTAGGTACTCCACCTGCCGCTCCCGCCAGCGCGAATCCAGGATCTCCATTACTTGGTGGTGATGTTCCCTCTCTTCCAGTTGTGGGTGTGTGAGCCCTTCTCCTCCTACCCCCCAGACTCTCCGCTCCTCCCTGTACGGTGAGAGCAGTGACCTATGAAACACCGGGTGGATTTTCATGTTGTCTGGCAACTTGAGCCGGAAAGCCACCGGGTTCACTTGGTGTGTTACCTCAAATGGTCCCAGCCGTTTTGGCCTCAGTTTTTTACACCCGCCCTTGAAGGGTAAGCCTTTTGTGGATAACCACACTTGGTCCCCCACCCTAATGGTCTCCCCTTCACGGCGGTGTTTGTCTGCTTGTCTTTTGTACGCCTCCTTGGCCCTTTCCAGATTCATCTTAAGCTGCTGGTGCAGGGCTTCCATTTCTTCCACGAACTGCTCTGCGGCGGGCACGCTCCACCCTTCCTCCCCCCTCCCGGGAAAGGCCCTGGGGTGACACCCATAATTTGCCAAGAACGGGCTCATCCCCGTGGACACATGCTCCACATTGTTATATGCAAACTCTGCCAGTGCTAGCTTTTCTACCCAATTGTTCTGTCTCTCGTTGACGTAGTAGCGTAGATATTGTTGTAAAATGCTGTTCGCCCTCTCTGCTTGCCCATTAGTTTCCGGGTGCCTCGCCGTCGAGAATCCCACCTCCACCTGCAATAAGTTCATAAGCCTCCTCCAAAACCTCGAGGTAAATTGTTTCCCTCGGTCAGAGATAACCCTTGAAGGAGCCCCATGCAACCTGAAGATGTGGTTCACGAACAACTGGGCGGTCTCCTCTGCTGTCACGGCATGAGAGCACGCTATAAAATGGCACATTTTGGTTAGCAGATCTACTACAACCATGACTGCTGTCTTCCCTCTAGATTTGGGTAAATCTGTCATGAAATCGATAGACACCACCTCCCAGGGTCTTCCCGGTGTGGGTAAGGGTTCCAATAGTCCCGCCGGGGCGGCCCTCTCTCCCGTGGCCCTTTGGCAGCGGTCACACCCCCATACATACTCTCGTACATCTTCCCTCACCCTTGGCCACCAAAACTCCCTGGTGACCAGCCACATGGTTTTGTGTTGTCCAAAGTGCCCCGCTGTTGGGTTGTCGTGAAGCTGTTTGAGCACCCTTTCCCGCAAGGCCTCCCCGGGCACATACATTGCTCCCTTGTAATACAGCAGTCCTTCCCTTTCCTCAAAACCTCCCCGGTCTCCCCCAGTTCCCCTGAGTTCCCTGATTCTGGTTTGGGCGAATTCGTCCTGGCGAATTAGTTCGGCCAGTTCCCGTTTCCCAACCAACGCTCCCCCACAAGCCCATCGTTCCTCAGGGAACACGTGTCGAGCTTCTGGTGGTCCTTCTCCTTCCATGTACTCCGGTTTCCGGGAAAGCGCGTCTGCTCTCACGTTCTCTTCTCCTGGCACGTACTTGATCTCAGAGAAGAACTTGGAGAACTCCTGAGCCCACCGAATCTGTCTCTGATTGAGAACTCGCGCTGTTCTCCAGTATTCCAAGTTCTTGTGATCAGTGCAAACCTGAACCTTGTGCTGAGCCCCTATTAGGATGTGTCTCCACTGGCGGAACGCTGCGTAAATAGCTAACAGTTCGCGATCATACACCGTGTAGTTCTGTTCCGATTTATTCAGCTTCCTTGAGAAGAAGGCGCACGGCCTCCAGGTGTGTTGGCCCCGTCCTGGCTGGAGTAACACCGCCCCTATGGCTCTGTCCGATGCGTCGGTCTCTAGCCTCATCGGCTTCTGCAGGTCCACGTGCAGGAGCTGTTCCTCCGAGGCGAACGCCTTCTTTAGCCTTTCGAAGGACCGTTGGGCACTTTCCGTCCAGACGAACTTCTTTTTGCTACTGAGGCAATCCGTGATGGGCGCGGTCAAGTGGGCGAAGTTCTTGATGAACTTCCGGTAGAAGTTGCTGAACCCGAGGAACCTCTGTACATCCTTCCGGGTCTTGGGGGCCTTCCAGTCCAGCACCGCCTGCACCTTGCTGGGGTCCATGGCTAGGCCTCTGTCTGACAACCTATATCCCAGGAATTCCACTTCTTTGGCGTGAAACTGGCACTTTTCCAGCTTGACCCACAGCTGGTGTTCTTGTAGCCTTTTAAGCACTTCCCTGACGTCCTGGACATGCTGCTTTTCATTGTCCGAATAGATCAGGACGTCGTCCAGAAATGCTACGCAGTTCTTGTACAGCAGGGGACCCAGCACATGGTGCATGAAGCTTTGAAAACAGGCTGAGCCCGACTGTAATCCAAATGGCATGACTAAGTACTCAAAGGCCCCTAGGGGGGTGAACATGGTGGTTTTCCATTCGTCACCCTCTCTCATTCTAATCAAGTTGTATGCTCCCCGAAGGTCCAGCTTGGTAAAAATCTTACCCTTCCTTACCCTAGTCAGAATATCATCAATTCCGGGCATTGGGAAGGTCACGGGTTCCGATACCAGGTTTAATTTTCTGAAGTCCACTACAAGCCTGGGCTTATCCGCGTTTTTTTTTTGTCCACAAAGAACACAGGGCTGTCCCCCACTGCCTTAGATTCCCTTATAAACCCCCTTTTCAGGTTTTTGTCTATAAAGTCTCGCAACTCCTGCATCCCTCGGTCCGACATGGCATACAGCTTACCCACCGGCAGCTGCGCCCCAGGGAGTAGGTTGATTTGGCAGTCGAAGGGCCTATGTGGCGGCAGCCTGTCCGCTTCCTTCTCGCTGAAGACCTCTTGTAAGTCCGCGTACTGTGGTGGCACTTCCGCACTCTGCTTCAGTGTGGTTGCTGCCACTCTGGCCAACCTCAACCTGGGCTTCACTCCCCCTAGGCAGTGTTCCAAACAGTGCGCTGACCCGAAGGTGACTGTCCGCTGATGCCAAGCCACCACTGGATCATGGAGCACTAGCCAGCTCATCCCCAGTATTATAGGGGGTCCTGCCAGTGTGGCCACGTGAAAGGCAATGGTTTCTGTGTGCCTGGACACACTCATTCTCATTGGCGGGGTTTGATGTATTACCTCCCCTCCCAGCAGCTCCCTGCCATCTATCGTGGTCACTTGGAGTGGGAAATCAAGTGGCAGCAGGTGGATCTGGTGCTCCAGTGCAAACTCCCTACTAAAAAAATTACAGGAGCTGCCTGAGTCCAGCATTGCCTTCACCGTGACTGGGTGTCCATTTGGGAGTTCTAGCACTACTTCTACCGCTATAGAAACCTTGGGTGGGTCCGGTTGGGGCACTTCTATTAGTTGTTTGCTTGGCTGCTGCGCCCCCCCTGTGGGCAGTCAAGCGCTGGCGTTTCCCTGCACCTTTTCCTCTTCCCCCTCCTCGTCATTTCCAGCGGCTCCCACCATCCCTTGCCAAGCCTTTCTTTGTGGGCAGACTCTGGCAAAGTGTCCTGGCCATTGGCAGAGGAAACATTTCTTGGTGCTTTTCCCAGCCTTTCCCTCCCTTTTGCCTCCTTGGTGGGCGCTCGGAACCTCGCGTGCGCGCGCCCCATCAATTTCCATTGGCACCACGCCGTCGGGAGGCTGCTTTGGCATCTCAGGAATGCGGTAGTCAGGGCAACGCTCTCCTCTCCCTTCCCGCCTTTCCAAAGCGCGCGCTTCCTGGCGAGCGCCTATCGCCATCGCAGCTTTTGTCAGCTGATCCATAGTCTCTGGGCGGGGCACGCGGGAGAGCTCATCCCGGACGGTTGGGGAAAGCCCCTCCTCAAAAAGCATCCTTACGGGGGGGCTATTTAGATCCCATTCCAGCCTGTGTATTAACATCGCAAAGCGGGACCAGTAGTCTCTAACGGAAAGATCCCCCTGCTTGCATCTCATCAGCTCCCTCTGGGTCAGACTCTCCCCCAATTGGCTTGAATACATAGCGTCCATCGCCTGAAAAAACTTCCGGACATCCTTCATGGCGGGGTTCTGCGCAGCCATTAAGGGTCTAACCCATTCCCTCGCGCTCCCCTCAAGGTGCCCCACGATATACGCCACCTGCGCTGCTTCGTCAGCAAAGTCACCATGCTGCAGCTGCAAGGCGTACTCTATTTCTGTTCTGAATCCATTATATTCCTGGGGCTTCCCTCCAAATTTGTGTACCAGTCCTGGCACCTTCCTTGCTACTGGAGTGGGTCTCACCTGCGCGTCTTGGGTGCGCCTCTCATCCAGCCGCGCCATCAGCAGGGATACATGCCGTTCCAGCTCCTGGTTCCTCTTCACCAGGTCCTGCACCCCCGCAGCTTCCTCCGCTGCCCTGGTGCCTCCAGTTTGGCTCATGTTTCCCCTGTTAGCGCACAAGTAACCGCAGCAGAGACTGACGGATTGCTGTAATGGTTGTATGGGGTTACTTGCGCGTAAATTGCCTTCGGTTTGGTTAGATCGCTCGCTCCACCATGCTTAGGGTTAGAGCTCGCGCTCCGTGACCTGTCAGTCACTTGCAGAATCTGTCAGTGGGCGTTTCCTGAACCTCTTCCAGCATAAGAGCTGTTTGACTCCCAGTCTCCTCCTATGTTCCCTGCGCGGAACGCGTCTGCGCAAGTAAGGGGAAGGCAGGGGCGTGCCAGCGCTCTCTCCACTGGATTCAGGTGAAGGATCTGGGAGCCCTGTCTCCAATTCCCCTATCTCCCTCTCTTCTCTATTGGTGTTACGCGGAATTCCTTCCCCCTTGCTGGTCCCCTCTCCGGCAGAGCTCGGGAGCTCTGCCTCTGCCTCTCGCTCTGATGTCAGTTCCCTGACAAGATGTCTTCTAAAAGTCTGGTAGTTGTTTATCACTTTGACATCTGGTGGGAGGGCGTTCCACAGGGCGCGTGCCACTACCAAGAAGGCCCTCTGCCTGGTTCCCTGTAACTTGGCTGCTCGCAGTGAGGGAACCGCCAGAAGGCCCTCGGCGCTGGACCTCAGTGTCCAGGTAGAATGATGGGGGTGGAGACACTCTTTCAGGTATACAGGACTGAAGCCGTTTAGGGCTTTAAAGGTCAGCACCAATACTTTGAATTGTGCTCGGAAACGTACCGGGAGCCAATGTAGGTCTTTGAAGACTGGTGTTATGTGGTCTCGGTGGCCACTCCCAGTCACCAATCTATTCATGAGGAGGTTATACTTTATTGACAAAGAGCATTCATCTTGATTAGTTAAGAGTAGTTTCTAGGTCTTCCTGTTAATCTTTGGTTTATCTTAGGAAATTGGGATGGAAGTGCACTAACTGCAGAAAGTCTCCTGTGTTTTCGTGTCCAATTTTTTAAAAGTGGTTTTCTTGCGACTGGGTGACATGTGCACTTCAGCTGCACAAGCAACATTGCTTTTTACAATACAGTGGGACCTCGGGATAAGAACTTAATTCATTCTGGAGGGCCATTCTTAACCTGAAACTGTTCTTAACCTGAGATACCACTTTAGCTAATGGGGCCTCCCACTGCTGTCGCACTACCGCCGCGTGATTTCTGTTCTCATCCTGAAGCAAAGTTGTTAACCTGAGGTACTATTTCTGGGTTAGCGGAGTCTGTAACCTGAAGCGTCTGTAACCCGAGGTACCACTGTAAAGCACCTGATGAAAGAAGATAACATCCTTACAAGGCAGTATTAAGCAGGTTTACGCAGAAGTTAGTCCTACTGAGTTGACAGGGGCACCAGACACTCACAAACGTGTTAGACATATTTAAAATAATATGTCTAATTTAAAAAAGAATTTAATAAGCCCTCCTGAGCTCCAGAATCATTTACTTTTAGCTGGAAGAGGCATTGGGTTGCTTAGGCATGGATCAATGTATATATTTAGCATGTCTCTACACTTCAGAAAGCATACAGGGAAGCTTATACTGAAGTTGTAAGGCAGGGTTCCGTCACTTGAAGAAGCCAGAACTTTGGCTGTTTCCAGATCTTTGCCGTACACAGTACATTGCTCAAGTGCACTTTTGTACGCATAGATGACCCTGAGAAGCAAAAGTCTACAAAGGGTGACTTCCATGTTTCCAAGCACAATTCAAAGTGTTGGTGTTGATCTTTAAATCCCTAAATGGCTTCGGCCCAGTATACCTGAAGGAGCGTCTCCACCTCCACCATTCAGCCTGGATATTGAGATCCAGCACCAAGGGCTTTCTGGTGGTTCCCACACTGCAAGAAGAACAGGGACCAGGCAGAGAGCCTTCTTGGCAGTGGTGCCCACCCTGTGGAATGCCCTCCCATCAGATGTCAAGGAGATGAGTAATTATATAATCTTTAGGAGACATCTGAAGGCAGCCCTGTATAGGGAAGCTTTTTAAGGTTTAATTTTTTTACTGTGTTTTTATATATGCTGGAAGCTGCCCAGAGTGTACCATGGGCAGGGTACAAATATATTATTATTATTATTATTATTATTATTATTATTATTATTATTATTA
>JAXCMG010000095.1:285050-376247 GCA_034642415.1 Podarcis siculus | reverse complement strand
TATTATTATTATTATTATTATTATTATTATTATTATTATTATTATTATTCCAATCAATTAAAATGCTAAAATGCACAAAGATGTTCAGCCAGGGAGATATCCCAGCTTTGCCAAGAGTTTCTTACGTTTACGTGACCATCATATCCTGAAGCTGTCAAGAATTATAATAATTATAATTTATTATTTATACCCCGCCCACCTGGCTGGGTTTCCCCAGCCATTCTGGGCGGCCTCCAACAAAATATTAAAAATGCAATAAAACATCAGACATTAACAACTTCCCTAAACAGGGCTGCCTTCAGATGTCTTCTAAAAGTCAGATAGTTGTTTATTGCCTTGACATCTGATGGGAGGGCGTTCCACAGGGCGGGAGCCACTACCAAGAAGGCCCTCTGCCTGGTTCCCCGTAACTTCGCTTCTCACAGTGAGGGAAGCGCCAGAAGGCCCTTGCCACTGGACCTCAGTGTCCAGGCTGAACGATGGGGGTGGAGACGCTCCTTCAGGTATACTGGGCCAAGGCATCCAACATGGATATACAACACTGGATATTCTTCCATGCTGGTCAAAAATTACAACAATGCTGAAGAAAATCAAGTGCAGGATTTTTGACACAGCAGTAGCACAAAGCAGAGTTCAATGGGAAAAGCCTGTTAGTGTATCTCCATTAGTACTGGTTTGATGATGAGGAGGAGGAGGAGAAGTGCAAAATAAACAACCCCAAATCCTGAACCTCACATCTCTCTCTAACTCTTGAAGCATTTGGGTCAATATCAAAACACCGTTCGCAGGACCACACTGCTAACACCAGTTCAATAAAGTGCCTGAAAGGAATCATAATCATAAATGCAAGAACATGCTTAAGTACCTTGCTAAATTTAAATTCGTATGAATAAAACAATAACCTTTCTGGTGTGTTATAACTAGGTCAGAATATCAAGTACCTTCCAAAGTAAACTGTGTTCATGAATAGAGAGGAGGAGATCTAAAAAGAAGGTAGTTCTGTGACCTGGCACAAGAGAATTACAAGCTTGATCCTATAAAAATCTGCTGTGGTAGCATGCATTACCGTACTCCTGGCTTTCTGGGTAAACACCGTACCTCTGCTGCACTTGTCAAAGCAGCCCTATAATATCACAGAACATAAGAAATGGGGAAGGTTTCACAAGAGATGCAGTTCCTGGACTTTCAGAGGCCACTGTAATTGCCAGAGCCATTGTCATCACCCCTGACCGTGGTGCCCGCCCACAGCACACATGACATTGTTAGGGCCCATTGTTACTGGGAACCAGCAATGACGCATGTGTGTGGTGGGGAGAAATCACCAATGTAAATCTTGCCCAGACTGCTCCATCCCTTTCAAATGTCTTCAGACAAGAGATAACTCAATAAGCCACTGTTCTCTCAGCCTCAAACCCCAACCCCATGCAATATTGGGATAACAATAATGATCCACCTCACAGTGCTGTTGTAAAGATCACTAGGATTATGGATGTGAAGCAATTTAAATGCTCTGAAGTGGTACTTAAATGTATTTCTTTCTTTCCACTTTGGGTGGTCTATTAGTTATTCTGCGTATTTGTGATACAGCAAGCATTGCTCTCTGGCCTTCCATATTTAAACCAGTTTTAAGACTGCAATCCTAACCACATTCACCTTTGAATAAGCCTCGCTGAATTCAATAACACACTTCTGAGTAAGTATAGCTAGGATTGCACTGTTCATCGCTATAACTCCCTGCCCAGATTCCAATCTTACCTTATTCTACTCATATCATGACTTGTCTCCCTGGCTTCATTAAATAGGTTGCCACACTAAACTTGCCTATCAGCAGCAGCCAGCCTTCACCTTTCTGTTACAAAGTTCTCTAACCAGCTCTGGTTCCACAGCATTTCATCCCTGCCTTCCTCTACATCGAAGTAGATGGAACCCATCAAGCTTCATGTAAAGGCATTTTCATATATGAAGTTGCCTTTCAGCCTCTTGTGTGCTACAGCCCCGAGCACTGGCAACCCACGCTATGCCACTGTGAGCAACCACCACGTCAGCTGGACAACTCCCTTCTTCTGAAAGCCAAGATAGCCAGAGAAGATCTGGGTCACCAGGCATATTCTCAGACGTCTTAAAACAGGCCTGCATACCATGCAAATGGAAAAGAAATGTTGTGTGGTTTAAGAGGAGCATTATTTTAAAACTAAGTGGACCTATATTGCTTTTCTCTTCTGTTCCTTCTACTACCACCCGTGCTTCTAACAACAGCCTGACAGAAATAAACAGAGTAACTAAAGGTTTCCCTACAGCTTTGTCTTCCAAATCAATTAAAGCTGCTATTAAAGGCACAGGAGCAAGGCATGTAGAGTAGGAACAGGAGCAGATGCACAATTTAAACCCTTTCCTTAAAAGGTGAGGCAAATCAAGATCTATCTGTCAATCAACTGAATCTGGGATACTTGCTCTAACTCTCAAAATCTGAGGGACTTTGTAACCCCAGCACCTATGTCCTAGATTGGTTATTAAGCTGTTGAACCAAACTACTATCATGATGACAGACTGAAGCATCTTACCATGACAGAAGCATCTGCCACAAGTACAAAACAGAGCCAGCCCACCAATGAGACAGGGGGAGGCGGTTGCCTCAGGCAGCAGGATCCACACGGGAGCAGATCCCAATGAATATCTTTATTCCCACCCACTCCCTGTTCCTGATGGAGATCTTCACTCACCCCTTCTTCCCTGGTGGGGAGGGACGATGCCATTTTGTGGTTCACCTCAGGTGTCAAAATGTCTTGGGGAGGCTCTGGTACAAAGATAAGACAACGAAGCACAGCATTATACTTTGAGTCTCATCTCCTGTTTTAGGACAAAACCATTCCCTCTCCCTTTTCTGATGGCCTCTGAGCCATCCATGTTTTAGGCCTCTGGCTCATCCTGATTTCTTGCATTCCTGCATGAAGGATGGATACAGTGAAATATCATTCCTTCTGTATTATAAAACCTGGCAATTAATAATTGAGAATCTCTCTCTCTCTCTCCCTCTCCCTCTCTCTCAGAACTAGAGTGCTCTCTTCTGCTTGTTAAGCTTAGTTCACTCCCACTGATAATTCACTAGAGATCATAATTTATGGACAATTGAAGCTGCAGAAACATCTCTTAGAAGGAATAGAGCAGATCCATAGCAACAATTCTTCAGGGGAATATTAATCCCCAGCTTTATGTAGTGCTAAGTGTACAATAGCAATCAGGACTTGAGTAGAAGCTGCTAATCATTGAGGGAAAAGGCTGTATAAAGAATTCATAATGGAATTAGCCTGAGGCAAACAAAGAAAGACAAAATTAAATCAGCCATCAAATTGCACCAAGGAATTTTAATTTACAGGTTAATGTAGGATTATGTAACTAATCACAGCTAACATTTTCAATGAACAACCAATAAAAATCTGCTCTCCCCCCCCCACACCTCTAATGGTATTCCAATAACACATTTTTATCACCATATAATGTGCAAGGAATGATTTTTTAAGAATTCTGGGGAAAAAAAATCTTCCCAAATGCATTATGAGGCTGAACAATCGATGCAAAATGCCATCTTCCAGGAAATTAGCATAAATATACATCTCGATGATCTACCATTAGATTCCTGCCAATGCAATCTAATTCCTCAGAGCCTTTGTGGGACAGATTTTACATAACCAAATGTCCATAACGGTAAGCTTTAAAGCATAACCGTGTTCCTCACAGGGGGAATTATACTGATACAAAAGAACCAGGATTAAATAAGGGAAACAACTTTGGAGTACCCAAATGCCTCTGCTTAATTCTAAGTAAAACCTCTATTATAGGCATTTATATCACTAAAGCATCCCTGTCCTGTGACTTATGCTCAAAGGATTGATCTAATGCGATTTGGACTGTTTCTAAATGTGAGCATCATAAAAAGCAATAAGGTTTCGAGCATAAAAAGTTGATTAGCTTCCCCTCCGAGGGAAAGAGAGGATCTTTTAGGCAGCCGAGTTGTATTTTGATATCAGGCTAAGCATGAAAGAGAAAACCCACAACTTAACTTAATTATACATATATAATATCTATCTATATATATTTGGGGAAGGACTCTGGGAAAAGTTCAAAATGATATTGCGTATATTAAAGGGACACTGGTTTTAAGATTCTCTCCCCCACCCCACCCTTGCACCACATATGGCAGCATGAAAATTGTTATAAATGGAGCAAAAAGTATTTTCATAAGCTTTACTTCACTTGACAGGAATGCTGGAAAGCAAAGCAGCGGCATTCATCTTGCATGTGTTTTTCGGGTCTGAAACAATGTGGGCAAGGCTCGCTTTACTTTCATCTCTGTGCTCCTTTAATACAAGCAACATTCAAGTGCCCGTCTATAAGGAGACATGGCTTGCTTCCTCCCCTCCCCTCCCCACACTTTATACAGTCTAATTTTAAGATGCACACGTCCCCCCTCCCACATAGCCCCCCAAAAATTACAGTGTCAATTGCACTACCCTTCAGCAATCCTGTAATAACTT
Organism: Podarcis siculus; assembly: GCA_034642415.1. Taxonomy (NCBI): domain Eukaryota; kingdom Metazoa; phylum Chordata; class Lepidosauria; order Squamata; family Lacertidae; genus Podarcis; species Podarcis siculus. Next base: position 371,715 of record JAXCMG010000095.1, on the reverse strand, counting down.
TATTCAACCATTTCTAATTATAATTATATTTTCAATTCCTTTTAGCTATAGAAACTCTTTATCAATCAGAGCACAAGACAGAAAATTACTTTATTACAGCTACAGCTCGTTAGTCTGAGTGCTCTTAATGAAGCAGCCTCATAATCAGATGAAAATCATGCTGGAAAAAACTTGCATCATTAGTCTGGGCCTTAATTACCAAGAAATATAGTCACTAACAATGATACTCCATTTCACGATACGGTGCATGCACTTTCCACACTCATTGCAATTAATAATTCTACAGACTGCTACAGAATCTTTCTATTTATTCATAACAATGGGGTGGGGAGGAATTTATAAATTTAATTGAGCAGCTCAGATTGCACTCCTTTGCTCTCTCCGGCTCAGATTAAGATGTCAAAAGGCTAATATTCTATCTTATATTAATTCATCATTTTAATTACATATTTTATATCTATGAAAATGTTTTTTTCATTTACAGTCGAGGATGAGATGTATGTGTACATATGTGTAGTATCTGTACAGGCACACACACGACTTTCAGGGAATCTAAACGTAGCCTCTGGTGCCCTGGTGAAAGATGAAGGCATTAGCACTTGAACAGCGCTTCTCTGTTTTGAAAATAGATGCTTGCCAACGCAATGAACGGGTGTCCAAAGCATTTCCACCACACACAAGGTAAAAGACAGGTTCCCTTTTCAGCTATTCTGACTCTGGGAGTGCTGCGGGGATGAGCATGCTAGCACTAGCCCCCCCTCCTCGCCATTTTCATAACTCTCCATGTGTTGGAGGATGAACTCATGAAGTGGGAAGCCAGGGCAGATCTCCAGGCGCAGGTGTCAGCAATTGTGCTGCAGAATTCTGCACAAATGGCATCTTCCAGATCAAGCACATGGGAAGCCGCACATAGAGTGTATTGCAGTAATCCAGTCTTGAAGTAGACAGTGCATGAACTACTACCAACCCAGGAATAGCTGCGGCTCTCAAACCAACTGCAGTTAGTAAAAGCCACTTCTAGCCACTGAGGCTACCTGAGCCTCCAGGGAAACAGCTGCACCTATATTATTATTATTATTATTATTATTATTATTATTAATAATAATAATAATGTATACCCCGCCCATCTGGCTAGGTTTCCCCAGCCACTCTGGGTGGCTTCCAACAAAATATTAAAATACAATAGTCTATTAAACATTAAAAGCTTCCCTAAACAGGGCTGCCTTCAGATGTCTTCTAAAAGTCTGGTAGTTGTTTTTCTCTTTGACATCAGGTGGGAGGGCGTTCCACAGGGCGGGTGCCACCACCGAGAAGGCCCTCTGCCTGGTTCCCTGTAACTTCACTTCTCGCAGTGAGGGAACTGCCAGAAGGCCCTCAGCGCTGGACCTCAGTATCTGGGTTGAACGATGGGGGTGGAGACGCTCGTTCAGGTATACTGGACCGAGGCCATTTAGGGCCTTAAAGGTAAGCACTAACACTATGAATTGTGCTCGGAAATGTACTGGGAGCCAAGGTAGGTCTTTCAAGACTGGTGTTATTTGGTCTCGGCGGCCGCTCCCAGTCACCAGTCTAGCTGCCGCATTCTGGATTAGTTGTAGTTTCCGGGTCACCTTCAAAGATAGCCCCAAGTAGAGCGCATTGCAGGAGTCCAAGTGGGAGATAACTAAAGCATGCACCACTCTGGTGAGGCAGTCCGCAGGCAGGTAGGGTCTCAGCCTGCCCCCTCAAACTGCAAACCTGCTCCTTCAGGGGGAGTGCAACCCCACCCAGGGAAGGCAACTAAACAACTGACCCGTGCATTACATTTGGAAGCATATATTATCATGACAGAGCAGCAGTGTCCAGGTGCTATAGCTCACAGGAAACTTAAGCAGTGTGTGGATTATGCCACCGCTGCCCCCAATTTCTCCACAACATGCATTGGCCCTGCAGACTCCATTCCAAGACTGGAGAGGGAAAGATGAGAAGATTTTGGATACAGGTTTATGTTCGTTCCTAAAGGTGAAAACAGGTAGGCATTCTGAATTGTTTACCCCTCCCGTCTTGGCATGTGGTTCAGTGAAGGGTGGTGGTTGGGAAATAACGTACAGTACAATCATATGCAGCTTTACTCTGGAGTCAGTTCCACTGCCTAAATCTCATCTTATTTTCTGCTTTGTATGCCACTTTTCCAACTTGAGGGAAGCCCAAAGTGACTAACACCAAAACAGAAAACAAGTCTCAGCATCATGTTGTTGTTGTTTAGTCGTTTAGTCGTGTCCGACTCTTCGTGACCCCATGGACCAGAGCATGCCAGGCACTCCTGTCTTCCACTGCCTCCCGCAGTTTGGTCAAACTCATGCTGGTAGCTTGGAGAACACTGTCCAAACCATCTCGTCCTCTGTCGTCCCCTTCTCCTTGTGCCCTCCATCTTTCCCAACATCAGGGTCTTTTCCAGGGAGTCTTCTCTTCTCATGACGTGGCCAAAGTATTGGAGCCTCAGCTTCACGATCTGTCCTTTCAGTGAGCACTCTGAGTTGATTTCCTTCAGGATGGATCGGTTTGATCTTCTTGCAGCCCATGGGACTCTCAAGAGTCTCTTCCAGCACCACAATTCAAAAGCATCAATTCTTCGGCGATCAGCCTTCTTTATGGTCCAGCTCTCCCTTCCATACATCACTAACGGGAAAACAGCATCATAGTTGTCATTAAAAGGCAAAGGGTTTTAAAGGAAGCATTCCCACAATGGCTTTGAAGTGAAATCTTGAAGTCTCTCCATCCACTCTCAGGGCACCTTGGGAAGCAGTGTTAGTGCTGTTCTGCTGGTAGAGAGGAGGTCCATGAGTGGAAAGGGCACTTCACTGTCGCTGGACTATCTTAGTACGCCTACAGAGAGCTGGATAGGCATGGATGCCTGGGTGGTGTGCCACTGGTGGCAAACTGGAGAGAGGAGTGTTTGGTGGTGGGTCACAAGAGCACTTGGACCCAACGGTTCCTGGTTACCTGCCATCACCAAAACAAATTGGCTAAAAGCTACACCATGTTCCCTGGGTCAGATGTACTGATTTTCGCTGCCGCTGAATCTGTGGTGGTAACGGGGCACAGGAATTGGCACCATTCCTCTGCCACAATATGTCTTCCACCCCCAGTGCCTAGGATTGTTTACTTAGGCTCTCTTGGCTGAGTCTGGTTTTACATTGGTTCATGGACACTTTGCTGTTCAGGCGATGAATAAACTAAGTACACAAGAGAAGTTCTTGGAGATCCTCTCCCAATCCGTGGACAATTAATTCATCATCATCAAGCAATGAGGCGACATTCCACCGCAGTCTGTAACTGAGTCCAGACATTCATGGCTTGGGTAAAAGAGCTGAGGATGTATTCATTAAATGTGCCAGCAACAAGCACAGAAGGCAAGATTAAAATTCAAAATGACCTTGATAATCTGGAGCAGTGAGCTGTAAACAATAAAATGAAATACAACAACAAAAGTAAATGAAATGCCCAATGTATTAAAAACAAAATAGGGGAGTAAATTAGCTAGGCGCTAACACCGCTGAGGATTATAGTGACCACTATAAAAGCAGAGGTGAACAGTGCTTAGATAGCAGATGATCTAGAGTTACATTAACAGATGCAAAATTAAGCAATTTAAATCACAGGAAAACAGAATTAGTTGAATATGATGAAACCCATCAAGACCAACATAATTTACATTGGAGAATGGGTTAGCAGTCTCCCCCACCAATGTATCCAGAGATAATTCAGTTAACCCAACATATTTTCAGATTCAGGCCTCAGAGCAAGGGCAACCCCCTTTCACATCAACACCTTTCTCAAGGTATATGCCAGGATATTGCAACATATTTTCTTCATTAAAGAATCGCTTCACACAAGGCATTTTGAAGCGATTTACAGTCTCATGACATATATAAAATAGTTACACACATTAAAGCAGTTGAAAACCATGGAATATAAAAACATATTTTTTAAAAAACCAATATACATAAAAACAGTTTTTAAAAGCGCAAATAAAAAAATCAATTCAGATCCAGGACAGACACCAACTTGGATAAAGGATTTTGGAAGTCTTATTGAAAAAGGAGTGCCTTCAGCAGGCCCAGAAAAGCCAACGAAGAAGGCAGCTTTCTGATATGCAAGATTATTTCTCATTTATTTATTATTTAAAGCATTTGCATCCCGCCCTTCACCCAGGGGTGACGGTGCAGAAAAACAAAAATAACAACAGGTACCACTGTTTGGGGACGCGGGTGGCGCTGTGGGTAAAACCTCAGCGCCTAGGACTTGCTGATCGTATGATCGGCGGTTCGAATCCCCGTGGCGGGGTGAGGTCCCATCGTTCGGTCCCAGCGCCTGCCAACCTAGCAGTTCGAAAGCACCCCCGGGTTCAAGTAGATAAATAGGGACCGCTTTCTAGCGGGAAGGTAAACGGCGTTTCCGTGTGCGGCTCTGGCTCGCCAGAGCAGCGATGTCACGCTGGCCACGTGACCCGGAAGTGTCTCCGGACAGCGCTGGCCCCCGGCCTATAGAGTGAGATGGGCGCACAACCCCAGAGTCGGACACGACTGGCCCGTACGGGCAGGGGTACCTTTACCTTTACTTTTTACCACTGTAATATTATTCCATCAGCTTTAAGTGACATGAGGTTTATGTGCACTAGGACAGAGCTTTTGAATGAGTCAAGACAATGGTAACAGCAACAACAACAACTGGGGAGGAATCTTATATAAAATGGAGAGCTTCATCCAGAGAAAATATAAAACAAATGTCTAAAGAGAAAAACAGAAAGAAATGAAACATAAATAGTAATTCAAGCTGAGCCATAAAAAGGTAAAGGTAAAGGTACCCCTGCCCGTACGGGCCAGTCTTGACAGACTCTGGGGTTGGTGCGCCCATCTCACTCTATAGGCCGGGGGCCAGCGCTGTTCGGAGACACTTCCGGATCACGTGGCCAGCGTGACATCGCTGCTCTGGCGAGCCAGAGCCGCACACGGAAACGCCGTTTACCTTCCCGCTAGAAAGCGGTCCCTATTTATCTACTTGCACCCGGGGGTGCTTTTGAACTGCTAGGTTGGCAGGCGCTGGGACCGAGCAACGGGAGCGCACCCCGCCGCGGGGATTCGAACCACCGACCTTTTGATCGGCAAGCCCTAGGAGCTGAGGCTTTAACCCACAGCGCCACCCGCGTCCCTAGCTGAGCCATACATTTGGTTTATAAACAGAAAACCCCCCAAAAGGTGAGGCTCATACTTGCAGTAATGAGATTAAGAAGAAACTTATCACAGGAAGTATGATTTTTTTAAACAACAACAACAACATATTTCTGTTTGGCTACAGAGGCACATATCTGGTATCCAAAAGTACCCAGATTGCTCACAGACACAAGCTTGAAAATAAAGAGGTGGCCAGCAGCATGGGCTTCAGATAGAGTCATTCTGCAACATTTGAGAACAATGACCTCAATCTATTTTCTGCTTGGCTTGTGAGCTTTTTCCAGCTTTACATCCCACCATCTTGAGCCTCAGGAATGCCATACTTTGTGCTTGGTGGAGTCAACAAAGATGTAAGTAACCTATACACGGACAAAACCTTCACACATCTGGCTGAAGCTTTGTAAGAGCTTCACATAATCCAGCAGGAGCTGATGTGCTGCCCTCTGCAAGTTGTAGGACTACGGATCCCATCATCCCCACTTAGCATGACTAGCATGGCTAATGGACAAGGATTATGGGCACTGTAGTCCAACAAGTCCCATGTGGAAACTGGATTGTGAGGCTACCAGTGGCTCCATGTGCTCCCACAGGAGATAAAATGAAAGCTGGTAAGTAACTGGGCTTACTTCTTAAGAGTAGTGCGGTGCTTGTCTTATGGTAATATGCTGCCCATTTGTCCTCTTCTACATTGGTTTTGCTCCCAGATTTGGAGGCAATGGAAGAGACACCGGTTATAATAAGTGGCTTATCAGTGATAGGATGTATGAGAACAGGATTCAAAGTAAGCTCACAAAGGATTAGATTTGTTTCATTGTTGTGGGCCCAGCGTAGTTTGCAATGCCATCTGCATTTAATTACTCAGGGCTTGTGTTATGGCCCAGATAAATAACTTACACCAGACTAATTTGACATAAACTGGAGACAGACAATGTGCAGCATTTCATGAAGAATACACTCTCATTTCTATTGTCTCGTTGCCATTTCTGGACATACTGGGTTTTCACGACAGATATCTTGAAGCTATCCAACTTCAAAGGTGCCTGCCATTAGAGAAAAATCCTGATGATACTTGGGGGGAAAACCCAGCACAATCAAAACACACTTTACCCCTCTAGGGAAAGGTGCAAAATATTCATAGGTCCATAATGCATGTGATTTTTTTTTATTGGGTGGGGAGCAGGAGATGGACAGAGTTCAGTCTTGGCTCCTCTCTTTTTATTATTCAGTCATGGCAAGATCTGAAATTGCTGAAGAACAAATGAAATGTAGTAGTACTTGTAGTAGTAGTAGTAGTAGTAATAATAATAATAATAATAATTTTATTTATACCCCGCCCTCCCCGGCCAGAACCGGGCTCAGGACAGCTAACACCAATAAAATTACAGTGAAACATAATAGGGGAAAAAAGTTAATTAAAATACGGGTTAAAATACGGGTTAAAATACAATTTAAAATGCAGCCTCATTTTAGTAGTAGCCCATAAATCAAAACCATAAGGGGAGGGAAACATAAGGGTCAGACTGAGTCCAAGCCAAAGGCCAGGCGGAACACCTCTGTCTTGCAGGCCCTGCGGAAAGATGTCGAATCCTACAGGGCCCTGGTCATAGCTGTCAACTTTTTCCTTTTGCAAGGAATCCTATTCGGAATAAGGGAATTTCCCTTTAAAAAAGGGAAACGTTGACAGCGATGGCCCTGGTCTCTTGTGACAGAGCACTCCACCAAGTCGGGGCCAGTACTGAAAAGGCCCTGGCCCTAGTTGAGACCAATCTAACCACCTTGTGGCTCAGGACCTCCAAAGTGTTGTTATTTGTGGACCTAAAGGTCCTCTGCGGGGCATGTAGCGGTGATGTTTATATTTATATCCCTATTTTTGACCATGGAACTGAAAGCAGCAAGCACAATATTCTCCATTTTGTTCTCACGATCTGTGAGGTTGGTTGGTCTTAGTGCGTTACTGGAACAAGGTCACCCAGTGTGTTTCATGGCTAAGTGGATATTTGCACGAGGGTCACCCTAGTCCTAGACCAGCACTCTAACCATTGTACCAGCTGTGGGGAACATTTGGATCTCTAGATATTGCTGAACTACAACTCCCATCATCCCCACACATTGTCCATGCTTGCAGTGGCTGGTGGGAGTTGTGGTTCAGCAACTTCTGGAGGGCCAATGGTTCCGCACACCAACACTATACCATGCTGGCTCTTTTTGAAAATGCACCCATCATCAGAGAAAATGGAGCCATGTCCTGGACCAGCTCATGAGTGTCAGGATCCATCCTACACTCGAGTAGGACCCTGGTAGAGACACCTGCCTGACTGGCATGTTCTCTCCCTCCTGGTCAATCATTTGGGAGCTTCAAAAGCTTTCTTCTGCCTGAACATCACAGTGACCAATGCCAACAGAAATTGGCATACTTAGGGATCTGCAGTGTCTTCGCAGTTCGCGTGACAGAACTCAGTAGCTCAGCATTTTGGCTAATCTACTTCATTTACATATAAACACACACGGAGCATTCTGACTTAGCTCCTTCCACTTTCTCACCAGACAGCAAAGAGAAAGAACAAAGGACAATAGTCCCATTTCACGGAACACAGTAACACAAACATCCTGTCTCCGTCACTTCCCACTCTGTGGAATCAAAACATACACCGTCATGTGAAAGACAACAATCCCATGACTGCAATCACGGAGCAGGAATCTTAACAGTGAGATGTTCATGCCAGCACATTTCAGTAGTCTGGCCTTGAGTTTACCAAGAAGAATGAGGAACAACAGTGGTAGAAACATTACTTATAGGTAATCAACAACAAAACACCCTTCGGGGAATTTGGCATATTGACAAGATTATGTTGAGGGAACTGCTTTGAGAGAACAACACAGCTAAATACATTTGACTTGCTATTTTTTTGAGGCAAAAATCAGGACATCAGAGGGAGAGGACTGCCCAGGAAGAATGTGGAGCCCACAAAGGTCTTCTTAAAGGACAGATAGTACAATATCAACTATTTTCAAGACACCTGTTTTTTTCACTTATAGAAACAATATCTATCTGATCTGTTTTCTTCACCTGCCTGAATTTTCCCTTCACTTGTATTTTTCACCATAGAAGCTAGAATTCTCATCGGTCATCGGCCAACAAAATGGACTGCTGCTGTAGCCAGTCTTGTATTGCTACTACACTCCCATGCTATGCTTCTTGGCATGGCAAAAGGTGAAAAGGCCTTGAGGGAAAAGTCATCATTCAGATGGTGTTTTCTGAAGTTGCGAAATAGCATGGATTTATGGAAAGGCAGCAATGCGCCAAAAACTACACACCCTTGCAGTAAAGCAAATAGAGTCTACCTACTTTTGAGTTGGGCTGAAACATTTTGGGTCTCTGCCCAACGGATTATACCTATATAATCCTTGGCATAAGGTATTGGCAAGAGCCCTGCCTCTTACTGAGCTGACCTCGCATGACAGGAAATGCGTGTTCAGTGACTTAGACGCAAAGCACTCCTATGGAACCACATTAAATAGCGTTTTTGGACAGTCTCATGAATCAGCATTGGCAGTTGACTCTGAAGGGGTTAGCTTGCCAGCTGGAAGGCTGGTAAGGCATGAAAGGGAGAAAGAGATACATCAAGGAGGTGATGATTTTCCTTGTCCAAATGGATTTCTCCATACATTCAGGAAAATGGAAAGGCATACATAATTATATTCTCACGGCACTAAGGACATACGAATGAAAATTATGTGATTCATTTGAATAGCTTGAGTAGCTGGGCGGAAGGGGGGGACACACAGAGTTTTGCAGCACAATCCTATGGGTGTCCACTCTGAAGTAAGTTCCACTGTGTTAAATGGTCCACTCCTTGGTAATGTTTCCAAGCACAAGTGCTGGTGTTGACCTTTAAAGCCCTAAACGGCCTCTGCCCAGTATACCTGAAGGAGCGTCTCCACCCCCATCGTTCTGCCCAGACACTGAGGTCCAGCGCTGAGGGCCTTCTGGCGGTTCCCTCATTGCGAGAAGCCAAGTTACAGGGAACCAGGCAGAGGGCCTTCTCGGTAGTGACTCCCGCCCTGTGGAACGCCCTCCCACTAGATGTCAAAGAGAACAACAACTACCAGACTTTTAGAAGACATCTGAAGGCAACCCTGTTTAGGGAAGCTTTTAATGTTTGATGGGTGGGGTATAAATAATATATTATTAGTAGTATTAGTATTAGTATTATTAAATAGATAGACTGCAGCCTCAAAAAAAGTTATTATTCTGTTTGAAAGATCTCATTCACTACTGACCTGGATGCAGTAACTCATTTTGTTATTGGTATAGAAGGGTTGGGTTCCTTAAGACTCACTTCGGAGTGAATACTGATATTTGGCCATTTTCAGCATTCATTATCAATGAATCAGGAATAGCACCAATCAGCTATTTCATTCCCCTCATACCCCGTCGTTCTCACCAGTGATCTGATCAGGATTCCACAGTCATATTTTATAAAGCAATATATTCAAGTGTCACCCTCACTGTCTGTTCCATGATGGCAAATATCATTGTGTGTGCAACTTCTTTGCATTTTAAAAAACCATAGTTGTTTCTACACTACTACACATAATGTATAATCTGTTGCTAGAATGGGAAACGAAAGATGAAGAGGTTAAATCAGTTATGATGGAATGGGCACAAGATGTGGGACACAATATACAGATGGAAGATTGGGAAAAATTATGGAAGACTGAAATAAAATTTACTGCATGTGTGGCGATCAAAGAAAATTATATGAAAATGATGTACAGATGGTACCTAACTAGTAAAATTATCAAAAATGTATAAAAATAAAGAAAGTAAGTGCTGGAAATGTAAATCAGCAGAAGGGACATTTTTTCAAATGTGGTGGGATTGCAAAATTGTTCAGAAGTATTGGGAAATGATTTACAATGAATTGAAGAATATGTTTAAAGTAATGTGATTTCTATGCTACTAACAGGACGCAGGTGGTGCTGTGGGTTAAACCACAGAGCCTAGGACTTGCCAATCAGAAGGTCGGCATTTCGAATCCCTGCAATGGGGTGAGCTCCCGTTGCTCGGTCCCTGCTCCTGCCAACCTAGCAGTTCAAAAGCACGTCAAAGTGCAAGTAGATAAATAGGTACCGCTCCGGATGGAAGGTAAATGGTGTTTCCGTGTGCTGCTCTGATTCGCCAGAAGCGGCTTAGTCATGCTGGCCACATGACCTGGAAGCTGTACACCAGCTCCCTCGGCCACTAAAGCGAGATGAGCACCGCAACCCCAGAGTCGTCCGCGACTGGACCTAATGGTCAGGGGTCCCTTTACCCTTTACCTTTATGCTACTAACACATAGTGATTGCATTCTGATATGCAAGATTCTAGGGGGAAGTCTGACTTCAAACTATGAGTTGACACCTAAGCAAATAAAAGGAAGGTGAGAAGTCCAATGTGCCTGTGGACAGGGAGGATATGGCCAAGGATACTGGCACTACCACACCTCACTGCTCCAAGGCCACACATACGCAAAGAGAAACCAAGCTGGCAAACACCGACCTGTAGTGAGTGACTCCAGCTGTTCTGTTCCTCACTGGCTTTTGACTCTGATTAAGGAGCATGGTACTGGAGGAGACTCTTGAGAGTCCCATGGACTGCAAGAAGATCAAACCTATCCATTCTTAAGGAAATCAGCCCTCACTGGAAGGACAGATCCTGAAGCTGAGGCTCCAATACTTTGGCCACCTCATGAGAAGAGAAGACTCCCTGGAAAAGACCCTGATGTTGGGAAAGATGGAGGGCACAAGGAGAAGGGGACGACAGAGGACAAGATGGTTGGACAGTGTTCTCGAAGCTACCAGCATGAGTTTGACCAAACTGTGGGAGGCAGGGGAAGACAGAAGGGCCTGGTGTGACCATGGGGTCACGAAGAGTCGGACATGACTAAATGACTAAACAACAACAACAACAAGGAGTTGAGTAGGGGAAAAGCAGGACTTCAATATAGAAGAAAGGGGCTAGCAAGAGCAGGGTTGTTCTGACCACCCACTAACCCACACAGCAACTGCATAGTCTCACAGTAGCAGCAGATGAGGAGCCTCACAAAGCAGCTATGATTCCTACCAAACCAAGGAGATATCTTAATTGGGCAAGCGGTCACCTTCTGCATTCCATCCAGTGAGCCACGGTCACACACACACACACACACACACACACCCCTTGCCCACCCACATACATTACATTTAAAACAACTCCTTCTGCTTCTGGATAAAACCTTGTGGATCCTGGTGTGAGCCAACCCTGAGAGATTTCAGAAAGTTGCGTTAGCAAGATTGTGTCCTCCTGACCTCTTGCCTCCTCTTTTTGGTCCGACTAATTCTGCCCTGGGGACAACCATGGAGCCATTAAGAGAAAGAGCGCTTTCCAGATGTGTTCTAGTGCTCCTGAGGAGATGGACCTACACCTTCTTTTTACTGGAAGAAGGTAGCAAAAGGTGAATAAACACATCCAGATTAATGGTAATAGCTAGTATATGATAACCTGATCAAGTTGCTGGCTTTCCTGCCATCCCCAGGGACCCTGTTCAATGGATTTAAAAGCTGTTTGCGAAGGGAGAAACCATAATACATCTTGCACAATTGTTGTTGTGTGTAATGTTTATAGGGGTTGCTCGTGCGTAAGTTACTGCCACTCTGGGCTTGGTTGCCTGGTTAAACCTTTCTTGTCTGGACAGCCATTAGCTCCGTGGCTGCTCAGTCACTAGCAGAATCCGTCAGTGGGCGTTTCTTGAATTTCTTCCAACACAGAAGTTCTTTGACACCAAGTCTCCTCCTACTCTCCCTGCGCGAAAGTCTTCTGCGCAGGGTGGGCGTGGGCAGCGGAGGATCTGTGCTCTCCCCGCTGGTCTCTTGCGAAGAGTCCTGGAGCCTTTCCACCGATTCCCCCATCTGCCCCCCTTCACCCCTGGTGTTACGCTGATTGCCTTCCCCAGCAGATGGGCTGCCTCTCCCTCTGCTGGGCCCCTCTCCAGCATCGCTCGGGAGCCTTGCCTCCTCCTCTAGCTCCGGTGGCAGTTCCCTGACATCCACCTCCCCCCCAGGACCCCCTCCACCCCCGGCCCGATCTTCTGATCCAACTTCGTCCCTTTCCTCGGCCGACGATGCGGGGAACCCCCGGAAGGAGCTGTCTCCATCCTCTGAGGATTCAAAGCCCGCCTCCCACCTGCTCCGATTTCTTCCCGCGTGGTGGGCCTCCCAGTCTGATTCCTCCCCCTCTGATGCCTCCCCTCCCTCCTCTTCGGAGGGAGGAAAACCCACAAAGTCCTCTTCGTCGTCTGTGGTTCCAAATTCTTCCTCCCAGAATCTCGCTAGTGGTTTTGGTTTATCTGGGAACAGGCTGTGGAACTCCTCCACAAGATACCCGTCGTTGATTGCTTCCGCGGGAACCCACGTGTTTTCTGACCTGGGTTCTCCCTCCCAAGCCACCAAATACTCCACCTGGCGCCCTCGCCACCTTGAATCGAGTATTTCCGTGGCTTGGTTGTGGTGTTCCCTTTCCTCTACCTGCGGGTGGGTGGTAACTCCCCCCTCCTGCCCCGGAAATTCCCGCCCCTCCCTGTACGGTGTGAGTAGGGACCTATGGAACACTTGGTGTATCTTCATGCTGTCAGGCAACTTGAGCTTGAATGCCACGGGGTTCACCTGCTGTGTTACTTCAAAAGGTCCCAGCTGCCTCGGCTGCAATTTCTTGCACCCTCCCTTAAAGGGTAACCCTTGGGTGGACAACCACACTCGGTCTCCCACCCGTATGGCCTCCCCCTCCCGACGGTGCTTGTCTGCCTGCCTCTTGTAAACCTCCTTGGCCCGCTCCAAGTTCATCTTGAGTTGCTGACGCAAGGCCTCCATTTCTTCCACAAACTGCTCTGCCGCAGGTACGCTCCACCCTTCCTCCCCACTCCCCGGGAAGGCCCTGGGGTGACACCCATAATTGGCCATGAACGGGCTCATTCCCGTGGACACATGTTCAGCGTTATTGTACGCAAATTCTGCAAGCGCTAGTTTCTCTACCCAATCATTCTGTCTCTCGCTGATGTAGCAGCGTAGGTACTGCTGGAGTATACTGTTCGCTCTTTCAGCTTGCCCGTTGGTTTCCGGGTGTCTCGCCGTCGAGAAGCCCACCTCGACCTGCAGCAAGCTCATGAGCTTCCTCCAGAACCAGGAAGTAAATTGTTTCCCGCGATCTGAGATGACCCTTGAGGGAGCCCCATGCAGCCTGAAGATGTGCTCTACAAACAACCTGGCTGTTTCCTCTGCCGTCACCGCATGCGAGCACGCTATGAAATGGCACATTTTTGTCAGTAGATCGACTACTACCATGACTGCTGTCTTACCCCTTGACTTGGGCAAATCTGTCATAAAATCGATGGACACCACCCCCCCAGGGTCTTTCCGGCATGGGTAAGGGTTCCAGTAACCCTGCGGGTGCAGCCCTCTCCCCCTTTGCCCTCTGGCAGCGGTCGCACCCTCTTACATATTCCCGTACATCTTCCCTCACCCTTGGCCACCAGAACTGCCTGGTGACCAGCAACATGGTTTTGTGCTGCCCAAAGTGCCCCGCCGTTGGGTTGTCGTCGAGTTGTTTGAGTACCCTTCCCCTCAAGGCCTCCCCCGGTACGTACAGTGCCCCCTTATAGTACAGCAGCCCTTCCTTTTCCTCAAACCCTCCATGGTTTTCCCTTTCATCCCGGAGTTCCCTGATTTTAGTTTGTGCGAACTCGTCGTTTCTAGTGAGCCCGGCCAGTTCTCGTTTCCCAACCAACGCTCCCCCACACACCCATCGGTTCTCAGGGATCACGTGTCGGACCTCTGGCGGTCCCTCTCTGTCCATGTACTCCAGCTTCAGGGAGAGAGCATCTGCTCTTACGTTTTCCTCTCCCGGCACGTACCGGATCTCGAAAGAAAACTTGGAAAACTCCTGTGCCCATCGAATCTGTCTCTGGTTGAGTACTTGCGCAGTCCTCCAGTATTCCAAGTTCTTGTGATCCGTACAAACCTGGATCTTGTGTTGCGCCCCTATTAATAAATGTCTCCATCGGCGAAACGCTGCATAGATTGCCAGCAGTTCGCGGTCATACACCATGTAGTTTTGCTCCGACTTGTTCAGCTTCCTCGAGAAGAAAGCACACGGCCTCCATCCCTGCTGGGCCCCTGGCTGCAAAAGTACCGCTCCGATGGCCCGGTCTGACGCGTCGGTCTCCAGCCTCATGGGCTTCTCCAGATCCATGTGCAGGAGCTGCTCTTCTGAAGCGAGCGCCTTCTTCAGTCTTTCAAAGGATTGCTGGGCACTCTCTGTCCAGGCGAACTTCTTTTTACTACTGAGACAATCGGTGATGGGTGCTGTCAAGTGGGCGAAGTTCTTGATGAACTTCGTGTAGAAGTTGCTGAACCCTAGGAACCTCTGCACGTCCTTCCGGGTTTTGGGGGCCTTCCATTCCAGCACCGCTTGCACCTTGCTTGGGTCCATAGCTAGGCCCTTGTCTGACAACTTGTACCCCAGAAACTCGACCTCTCTGGCGTGAAATTGGCATTTCTCTAGCTTGACCCACAACTGGTGCTTCTGCAGTCTCTTTAGCACTTCCCTGATGTCTCTGACATGTTGCTCCTCATTGTCAGAATAGATTAAGACGTCGTCCAGAAAGGCTACGCAGTTCTTGTACAGCAAGGACCCCAACACGTGGTGCATGAAAGCTTGAAAACAGGCGGAGCCCGACTGTAATCCAAATGGCATAACTAAGTACTCAAAGGCTCCCAGTGGGGTGAACATAGTGGTTTTCCATTCATCCCCCTCCCTCATCCTAATCAAATTGTACGCTCCCCTGAGGTCCAGCTTGGTAAAAATCTTCCCCTGCCTCACCCGTGTTAAAATGTCGTCAATCCTGGGCATTGGGAAGGTCACGGGTTCTGACACAAGGTTCACCCCCCTGTAATCTACGACCAATCTGGGCTGATTAGTGTCCCTTTTGTCCACAAAGAACACCAGACTGCCCCCCACCGCCTTTGATTCTCTTATGAAACCTCTCTTCAGGTTCTTGTCAATAAACAGCCGCAACTCTTGCATCTCCCGGTCAGACATGGCATACAGCTTACCCACCGGCAGCTGAGCCCCTGGGAGTAAGTTGATTTGGCAGTCAAAGGGCCTATGGGGGGTAGTCTATCCGCCTCCTTCTCGCTAAAGACCTCCTTCAGGTCAGCATATTGTGGTGGCACCACCCCTTTTGGCTCTACAGCCATCCCAGCCACCCTGGCCACCGTCATCCTTGGGTTCTCCCCCCCCCAGACAGTGTTCCAAGCAGTAAGCTGACCCAAAGGTGACTGACCGCTGATGCCATGACACTACTGGATCATGCAACGCCAGCCAGCTCATTCCCAGTATTATTGGTGGTCCTGCCAGTGTGGCTACGTGAAATGCAATGGTCTCTGTGTGCCTGGAAACCCTCATTCTCATTGGTAGGGTCTGGTGTGTCACTTCCCCTCCTAGAAGTTCCCTGCCATCAATGGTGGTCACTTGCAAGGGAAAATCCAGGGGCAACAGGTGGAGTTGGTGCTCTAGAGCGAAGTCCTTGCTGAAGAAATTGCAGGAACTGCCTGAATCCAGCAGCCCCTTATGACTGGGTGCCCATTCGGGAGTTCTAGCACCACTTCTATGGCTATAGCTGCCCTGGGGGGGCTGGTTGGGGCACTTCTATTGGCTGCTGGCCTGGCTGCTGTGCCCGCTGATCGGCAGCCAAGCGTTGGCGTTTCCCTGCGTCTGCCCCTTTTCTTCCTCCTCCTCACAGCCAGCAGCTCCCACCATCCCTTGCCAGGCCTTTCTTTGAGGGCAGACCCTGGCAAAATGTCCTGGCCGTTGGCAGAGGAAACACTTCTTGGTGGTTTTCCAATCCTTCCCCTCCCTCTTGCGACCTTCACTGGGGTTTGAAATCTCCCCCGCGCGCGTGCCATCTATTTCCATTGGCTCAGCCGGCTGGGGAGACTGCCTCGGTATTTCAGGAATGCGGTAGTCATGGCAACGTTCCCCTCTCCCTTCGCGCCTCTCCAGAGCCCGCGCTTCCTGTCTTACCCCAATCGCTAGCACAGCCTTGGTCAGCTCATCCATCGACTGATGGCGGGGCGCGTGGGAAAGTTCATCTTTTACCGTTGGGGACAATCCTTCCTCAAAAGCATCTGAATGGGTTCGGAGTCCAAATCCCACCCGAGCTGGTGGATTAACATTGCAAAGCGCGACCAGTAGTCTCTCACTGATTGGCTTCCCTGCTTGCACCCCATCAGTTCCCGTCGCGTCACATTCTGCTGCACTTGACTGGAATACATTGCATCCATCGCCTGGAAAAATTTCCCAAGGTCCTTCAAGGCGGCATTTTGCGTTGCCCATTAGGGGCCTGATCCATTCACAGGCCCCATCCTGTAGATGCCCAACTATATAGGCCACCCTCTCCCCATCATCTGCAAAGTCATCCTGCTGCAGTTCCAAAGCATACTCTATTTCTGTTTGGAACGCGTTGTAGTCTTGGGGCTCCCCCCCAAACTTGTGCACCAGCCCCGGTACCTTCCTTGCGACGGGAGTGGGTCTGACCTGGGCATCCTGAGTCCGCCGTTCATCCAGCCGCGCTGTCAGGAGAGCCACACGATGTTCCAAATCTCGGTTCCTCTCCATGAGACTCTGCACCCCAGCAGTCCTCTCCGTGGTGCCTGCTTCTGTGGTTTGACTCATGATGCTGCCCTGCCTGTCGCTGCGCACAAGCAACTTCAGGGACTGACGGATTGCTGTAATGGTTATAGGGGTTGCTCGTGCGTAAGTTACTGCCACTCTGGGCTTGGTTGCCTGGTTAAACCTTTCTTGTCTGGACAGCCATTAGCTCCGTGGCTGCTCAGTCACTAGCAGAATCCATCAGTGGGCGTTTCTTGAATTTCTTCCAACACAGAAGTTCTTTGACACCAAGTCTCCTCCTACTCTCCCTGCGCGAAAGTCTTCTGCGCAGGGTGGGCGTGGGCAGCAGAGGATCTGTGCTCTCCCCGCTGGTCTCCTGCGAAGAGTCCTGGAGCCTTTCCACCGATTCCCCCATCCGCCCCCCTTCACCCCTGGTGTTACGCTGATTGCCTTCCCCAGCAGATGGGCTGCCTCTCCCTCTGCTGGGCCCCTCTCCAGCATCGCTCGGGAGCCTTGCCGCCTCCTCTAGCTCCGATGGCAGTTCCCTGACATTGTGTTATTCCATAAGAAACTTGTCTGAATCCAGACCCAATTTACATTAAGGTGATGGGAAGTGGGGGGGAGCTCCAATTTTTGTGTGTGGGTTGTGACATTTGGGGAGGGTGGACACTTGCCTATACCTTTTTTCAAAACTATGACAAAAGAAAAATATTGGGGCTGCATTTTCATTTCAAATCATTGCTGAGTAAGGCCAAGATGCAAGCATTTTAGTTTTGCCATGTTGTCTAACAAAAACATTCAGCACTTATATATCATGAGCAGAGGTCTACCTTTCTCAGTGCCTTCAGAAGGCAATCTTTGCTCATTTCCTTTTCTGTACTTTGGAGTATATTTAAATCTCCTCCCTTCCCTCTTCCTCCTTTTCAAACTTTGCTCATTCCTTCCCAGGCAGGCTAGTGCCTCATTACAGAATGCCATCTCTGCTTGAGAGAGCCACAGCGTTAAGGCAAACGTGCTCAAGAACATAATACCCTCTAGTGGCCATTGTCAAAACTGACCAGCTGAAACCCTCTCATTATGCGTTGTTCTGTTAAGAGCGAAGAGAAAGACCCTTGTGCTTTAGAGGCTGGAGTTCAATTATGTGCAAAAAGGAAACTCTTCATCGTAGAAACCAACCACTAAAAACAATAGTGCTTAGGTACAGAAAGAAAATCATGGAAAAGAAGGACAATAAATAAAGCCAATGAAATAACAGAACACAGGGTTCATCCACACTTTGCTCCACATTTCTGGGCACAGATCTGGGCTTTCTAGTTCCAGGTCCAAGCACTTCCCCCTCCTTTGGCCCCAGTGCTTTCCCCATGAAAACCCACTCTTTACTACTGAACTAGAACAAATAGCAATCCGTATTATTGAGAAACACTGGCCTGCAAGTGCTCCAATTGGAGAACAGCCTCTACCAAAGGCGTCATGGACTTTGAAGGAGCACGAACTCAGGGTGAAAGGGAGAAACAAGGAAGGCACGCTTGGCAAACCCTCACCGCGATCAACTCTCACCCGGAAACCTATGTCCCCGCTGCGGAAGGATGTGTGGATCCAAAATTGGTCCCCACAGTCACCTACGAACACGCTGTTAAGACTGTGTTCATGGAAGACAATCTTACTCAGCTATGAGTGATTGCCAAAGAAGACTATCCAATTAAGCCCATCACAGTTTCAACAGAAGCTTCATTAATGAGAGTGGCTTTTGTTTTTTGTTCTTCTGATAGTACATGGCCAGAAGAAAAAGCATCTCTAGACTCCATCACACCTTCAGCTGTGGGGGCGTCATAAACCCAGGGAACAAAGTTCATTTCTACAAAACTCCACTGGCCTCAGTAAAAAGTAGGGGAAGGGGGAATAGAACATGCTGGCTTTTGGGGAGCATTTTCCCCAACATGGTGGCTCTTCAAGAATATTCTTGAATTTGTAACACTTAGAGATGTGGGCAGAAGAGAGAAAAGCAAAATCAACAACCTCACTAACTTGAACCATTTTCATATGGGGCACATTTCATTTGTAAATTCTACATTGGCCCCAAGGGCTCATTTTTAAAATTTACAAATTTATAATCCACATATTCATAAAATATATAGCAAGGCAGAACATAACATATAAAAATAGGATCAACAACGGTTTCCATAAAATCATCATTAAAAACATCAACAAAAGCCGATTGGATTAAAAAGAAAATCCGTGTTGTTAACAGAAGAGTTTTAAAAAGATGTCTGAGAGCAGGGAGGGATAGTTTCTGCTGAAGCTCTGCTGGTAGGGACTTTCACAGGACAGAGCATGCTGCCCTAAAGGCTCCACCCCAAGTGATGGCTGGCTGAACCTCAGGGGCTTGGGAAGTATAGTAACAATAGTCTCTCTTCCCCTGTTCTTTCTGTACTAATGACAGACAGACATTCACACAAATAGTGTGCGAGGAGCTCAGTGGTGAACAGGGCCTGCTCAGGATGTTTTGGCACCTGGGGCCAACCACAAAATGGTGCCCCCCTCCCCGCCAGGGACGAAGGGGTGAATGAAGATCAACGTCAGGAACAAGGGGAAGAATACAGATCTACTTCAGTTGTCACCTCCAGTTCAATTCAGCCACAGATATACTAGGTAGCCTTGCGAAAGTCAGATATCTTTGTCTCAGATCTGTGTTGGTAAAATGAGAATAACAATGACCCGCCTCACAGGATTTTGGGAGGCTGAACAAACTAAGGGCTCATCGACACTTCTGTTTATCCCACAATTTCTAGGCAAAGGTCCAAGAAGTTTTTCTTTTGCGCCCTCCACTTTCCCCGGGAATATCCACAATTTACTGCTGAATGGGAACAAACCTCCACCAGGTTTTCCACAGATTGATACTTGTTCCTGTTCAGAAGTAATCCTCAAACAGACCCCTGTGTTGCAATATAGACAAGCCGAACAATATGACACAACACAATGGCCAATAATATTGGCACTAAACACTATTTATAGACTAATACAAATGATCAGAAATTACAACCAAAGTCTCTAAATCTTCTTCACCAGTTGCAGTAGAATAATTCAAAAGTTTAATATATACATAATCTGTCACCAAATATCACCGGAACAGAGTTTGCGGATAACCAATCTGTTTCGTTCAATGCTTCATCAGCCAATCTTTCCATCCGGAAACTCTGTTCCAGCAATATTTGGTGACAGATTATGTATATATCGAACTTTTGAATTATTCTACGGGTGAAGAAGACGTTGGTTGTAATTTCTGATCATTTGTATTAGTCTATAAATAGTGTTTAGTGCCATTGTTATTGGCCATCGTGTTGTGTCATATTGTTCAGCCTGTTCAGAAGTAAACAGGGGGTTTTCCTAGGGACAAAACAAAATCCTATTTGACCCATGCCTAGAAATCACAAGACAAACAGAAGAAATTGTGGGACAAAGGGGAGTGTGGATGAGCGCTAACTGCAAAGTATTCTGCACAACTGCTGTGCCTTTCATGAGCCTTGATTTCCCTCCCCCCTGCAAAAGCTGCCATGGGGAGTTTACAATATGAAATATAAAGACCCTTCCACTCTTACATGCATTTTTCCACACCTGGCTTTCAAAGCCATTGTTCCACCCAATTACTGCTGGTTGGGTAGACCATCTGCCATGGATCCTTTAGCTGAGATTCCTGCCTTGCAGGGGATTGGACTTGATGACTCTACAATTTTATGATTTTATGACACTCCAAGGTAACGAGAGGTAAAAGCCTCAGCGCCTAGGACTTGCTGATCGAAAGGTCGGCGGTTCGAATCCCCGCGGCAGGGTGCGCTCCCGTCGCTCGGTCCCAGCGCCTGCCAACCTAGCAGTTCGAAAGCACCCCCGGGTGCAAGTAGATAAATAGGGACCGCTTACTAGCGGGAAGGTAAACGGCGTTCCGTGTGCTGCGCTGGCTCGCCAGATGCAGCTTGTCACGCTGGCCACGTGACCCGGAAGTGTCTGCGGACAGCGCTGGCTCCCGGCCTCTAGAGTGAGATGAGCGCACAACCCTAGAGTCTGTCAAGACTGGCCCGTACGGGCAGGGGTACCTTTACCTTTACCTTAAGGTAATGAGACCAGGAAACTGTGTCTTTGGGATGTGCATACATATTGCTATCCCAAGCCAATCATTGAGATCATCTGGGGGAGCACAAGTAGATTCTCCCAGGGACCAGGCGCATGACTCACAACAATGGCCAATCATGTCTTCAATGTAGTGGGCTTGACTCTGTGGAACTCCCTTAGAAATTAGCCAGGCACTGATCCTGCTAACGTTTCAGATGCCAGGTCAAAATGGTTTCACATTCAGTTGGCCTTTGAACCATGAATGTTGTTCTATTGTTCTATTTTATGATGTTTCAAATGCATGTTTTAAATTTTGATTTTTGTTTGTTTCATTTTTTCTTTAAACCACTTTGAAACACATATCCTTTTAGAAGACATCTGAAGGCAGCCCTGTTTAGGGAAGCTTTTAATGTTTGACAGACTATTGTATATTAATATTTTGTTGGAAGCCGCCCAGAGAGGCTGGGGAAACCCAGCTAGATGGGCAGGGTATAGGGTATAAATAATAAATTATTGTTATTGTTATTGTTATCCCACTAAAAATAATGTGGGGCAGGGTAGGGAAACAACATCTGCATTCAGATGCACATGTAATGCTTTTGCACCACCACATTAGCAGTGAGGCCCATGTCTGGATCCCTGTATGAGGGAGTGTCACAATTGTCTTTGCACTGAAGACACATGCCCTCTTCATTTTGATGCATGCTCCTTGCAAAATATTTCATAACCTTTGACGGGAGGAGCGGGGTGCGTGTCTTATTTCATTGGGGATGAACTGTTCAGTACACAGCCTCCCGTTTTGACTAAGTGACTCGCAAGCTCCCTTTCTGTACACCCAAACACTTCAACAATATAGATAAGTCCTTCTTCACTAGTTTTGTTTTGTGGATTTGCCTGCGCACACTTTGCATTTGACATTTTGGAAGCCAAATGAACACAAAGCCAGTCTGCACCACCCAGCAGAAGATAACCAAATTCTCTTGACTTCCGTCTATTTTTATGGCCATCTCAATATGGTTTGCATTATTCAGTTTCTTTGTTGCAGTCAGCAGTATCAAGGGGGGGGCTACAGAAACCCCATAAAGCTGGGGGGAGGGAGAGAGACCCTCCCCCCAAAAACCTACTGTAGATAAAGGCTGACAGCACCTACTGCAGAAATATATGTGAGATCAATTATGCCAAGTCGCGACATGTTAAATCTTCTAATTGCATGGTGCTTGTGACTGGGTCTGCCTGCTATAAAAAGGCAAGCGGAATGTAGAAAGTAAGGTCAACAAACTGGAATTTCAGACTTTGACTTTTATCTGCAAGCAGGTGGATACTAGTTCAGCCTGCAGGAAAAAAAGCATTATTAAGTTTAGAATGTACATATTGGCAAGGAAGAATGTATTGCGTTTTAAATCAAACAGGTTCTCACAAAACCTGTGCCATCACAGGCATAGATTGCTATTCATCCTGCATTTAAAACAGCTTCTTCGCAGAACATAGGGAATAGGAAAGTTAACATGTGGTTACTTTTACCACAGAAACCAATGGGACATTAAAGTGCTTAACTTGGCTGAATCTCACCCATATTAATAACAGAGCAAAGTATGCTCTTGGGGGGGGGGGCGGTTTCATTGTTATTACCAGTTGTTATGCAGTAATGGACAGCCAGCACACACACACCCCCAAACAATTACAATCTGCTTTGAAAATAATCTGAGGTTAAAGTCGGCTTTTGGGGGAAAATAAAAATGGTAAAATACAGGAATATTTCAGTCCTTACTTCTGGCTTTGCCACAGTCCTGAAAGGTACAAGCATTTCAGCACTAGAATCCAAGAACAGCATAAAAATAAACAAATGCCACATAAAATAGCTAAAAACCTCTTGCATGAGCGAAAACAGAACAGTCACCATCAGTTGGAAGAGTCCAATGGTAAATTTGGTCAAAACTGTATAAAAAATGTTTAAAGGATATTAAAAGGCCTGGGGAAATAGAAATGAGTAGTTGATGGGCTGTTGGAATGTTCATTATTATATGAATAAATAAATGTACTGTATTGGCCTGCTGCAGTAAAGACGTTAAAATGGGCCCCAGGCAGGTGTCTCTAAGGAGAGCCTTCCACAATCAAGGGGCCACTGCCAAAAAGGCCTTCTCACTCATAGGCATCCTCTGTGCTTCAGCCAGAACAGACATGCGAAGCAGGGTCTCCATTGATGGTTTTAATGCACAGGTAGGTACATATGAGCAAAGGTGTTCCATTAGGTACTGAGATCCAGACTGCATACACAGTTTTTCTACAGCAAGCCACTAAATTGTTACTTTGTGGGCAGCAGAAATAGAAACTTCAAAGACACTTCTGGCTGTGTCACTATAAAAAGGCTGATGGCACAAAACGATTCCTTTCCTCCATCCATTTCACATCCAAACTCTTTCTTATAACCATCATCTGTGCTAGGAAGGAAGGAATTTTGGAGTGGCTAGAAGAAGTTATTGTCCCAGTAATTTACACTAGTAATTAACTGTGGGTCAGGACAAGGGGAAACTGTATTGTTTTATTGGCTATAGAGCCACCCTCCTGACACCTGTATTCATTGCTGCAGTTTACTGGCCAGTCTGGAACTGTGCAGTGGTGAGTTTGGGGCTGCACTGTCACACCAATGAGAGCACTGGATTAGTTCATAGCCCCAACCTCATCACCACCCTACAGCTACCCCATCCCATACAGTTGCAGCAGCACTGGTTTTCTCTAAAATGGTCAACCAAGGTTCATCTGCTGTACCACTTCAGACCACAGGTGGGAAAATACCATTCGGGGGGGGGGGGTCCTTCCACATAAGAGTTCTAACCTAGCCTTCTCGCTGATGTACCAGAATTTCTTGTTGATAGATTATTATTACCATTATTATTATTATTATTATTATTATTATTATTATTATTATTACATGAAGGAAAATTGAGTTATGTGTGTCCCCGGCCCCATCTGCAGCTAAACCAGTACAGCCCAGAACCAGATTGATCATATCAGTGAGTATGAGATTCATGGCAAACCACATTCCAGCTTGTCAGTATCCTTCCTAAATTGTGGTGCCCAGAACTGGACACAGTACTCCAGTACTCCCACTGGACACTGGGTCTAACCAAGGCAGAATAGAGCGGTACTATGATTTCCCTTGATCTGGACACATTACTTCTGTCGATACAGCCCAGAATAGCATTAGCTTTTCTTTTCTTTTCTTTTCTTTTGCTGCTGCTGCTGCATCATCGCACTGTTGACTCATGTTAAGCTTGTGGCAAGCCAGGTGTGCCCCCCACATCTTATATTTGTGGCAGCTATTTGTTCTTGTTCAAGCATAGAACCTTACATTTGTCCCTGCTGAAATTCATTTCGTTAGCTTGGGCTAACAATTTTGTCTTCTGTGGCATTGGGTACCCCTCCCAGTTTGGTGTCCTCTGCTAATTTAATGAGCATCCTCTAGATTCTCTCATCCAAGTCATTTGTGAAGACATTGAACAACAGGCCAGGCAAAACCTTATGGCACCCCATTTGATGCTTTTTTCCAGGATGATGAGGAACCATTAACGAGCACTCTTTGGGTTTGGCCAGTCAACCAGCCACAAATCATTCTCTGTAGAAGAAGGGCAAATGAATGGCTGGATCTGACTGAGATAAGAGAGAAAGGCATGGATGAGGTGAAAAGATGATGCCAAGCCAGGCCCTCCAGGCTGCAACTCAAAGGCAGAGAACAAGGCTAGAGGCAGGCTTTTTGATTTGATTTTTTTTAATTAAAGATTTTCTTGATTTACAGAAGTATGTGTAATGTCTCTCGTATTTTTTCCATGTAACATTTTTACAAATCAGTTTCATTTGTTGAGACATTAGGAAGAAAAGGGGTGGAGGGAGGGAAGATGGGTGGGGGTGGGGTCGGGTGGCAATGTTTCTATTTTGCTTAATGTATGTAGGGTTTGGTGTCAGCGTTGCTCGTGCCGGTTCTCTGCTGTTCGCTTGTGTTCCTTTGGTGGTGAGAGAGGTTGGGGTTGGCCTAGGGTGTGGTTGTTTGTTTGTGGTTGGCTGTGGTGATCTTTGTTTTCGTGTGTGAGTGTGGTGGGTGCGTGTTTTGGATCAGGTTAGCCATATTGATTTGTATGCTGTTGGTGGATTATTGTCATTGTCTTGTTGGGCTGTGTATGTGATAAAGGGGAGCCATACTGGGGTAAAGGCGTCTTCTTCTGTTTGTCCCCGTGTCAGTTTCAGTTTATTGGTTAATTTTTCTAGTAGGGCTGTTTCCCATACTATTTGGTACCATTGGTCCATGCTTACTCCTGACAGGTCTCTCCAGTGTCTGGTTATGGTGTTTCTGGCTGCTGAAAGTAGGTGGGTTATGAGTTCTTTGTGGTGTAAATGGGCATTGTTGTCTTGGAAGATGTTTAGTAGGGCCAATTCTGGGGTGATGTCTAATACTTGCTTAGTTATTTTACATATTTATCGTATGGCTGTTGTCCAGAATGGTTGGATTTGGGGGCACTCCCACCACATGTGGAGGTATGTACCTGTGGAGGTGCACCCTCTCCAGCATTTTGGTGAGGTTCGCAGGCTTTTTGGAGAAGAACAAATCCATGCATTAAGGTTTGATCAGTTGCTACCATTTCAACAGTGGGGACATTAAATCAGTCCTAAATATGGAGACAAAGAAGCAGTATAACAAACAGTGTGCAGTAGGGCAGAGCAAGGACAGTGAAGTGACTGCTTCTGGAGGTCCATCAGGAAAGGCAGAGGGCAGAATCAATGATGGCAAGTATTATGCAGCAAAACATTTAAAAGGCATTGGGCCATGTGGATTCTGCTTCAGGCAGCAAAATGTCTTGAGCTGACACTGGCACAGTGGTGGAAAGATGCAGGTAGAAATATCTTTAAGACAGAAAAGAAGTTAGAAGGAGACAAAGGCAGAAAAAGAAGCCGTAGAAGTGATGGAGGGAAACTCTGGAGCCGCTGGTCGTTCTCACATTTCCCGTGTTGAGTTTTCAGTAGCAGCCACACAATGAATGCTCTTGGTAAACTATTAAAAGCAACCTACCACAAATTTCTATTCCCCACCAAGGAACTCTTCACCAAGCGAGAGCACCCGATAGACAAAAATATTTTAAAGACACTGCAGTTTACTTTATGCCCTCTGTAGGATCAGTCATGATTTCCACTGTTGAATCAATTTCAAATATCAATGTCGGGTGGCATTTTAAGAGTTATCTGAAATGTCACCAGTCAAAGAATGTTTAATTATGGCAATCACCGTTCCAAAAAACAAAAAACCCACAGTGGGTTTCTATCATCAAGTGATTTATTTCAGCTATAATTTCTGTTTAATTAATAGGGGATTTTGTTCTGACCTGGAGGGTGTGAGAACCTGAAGAGGATCTCTGCAGTTTGCTTCACTTAACGCTGAACTTGCCTGTGCCTGTTTCACAAAAGCAAACCAGCATTCTCTCAGCCTGAATCTCTGAGTAAGGAGAAAATCCAAAAATCACGAGCATCTTGACATAATTTCATATTGAGGAACAGTTGATGGAGCTAGGTACGTTTGGCCTGCAAAAGAGGAGACTGAGAGGAGATATGATAGCCCTCTTCAAATATCTCAAGGGCTGTCACAAAGAAAATGGAGCAAGCTTGTTTTCTCCTGCTCTGGAGGGGAGGACTCGAATCAATGGCTGCAAGTTACAAGAAAGGCGATTCCTGACTAAACATCAGGAAAAACTTTCTGATGGCACAAGCGGTTAGTGGAACAGACTGAGGGAAGATGGTAGGCTCCCCTTCCTTGGAGGTTTTGAATCAGAGGTAGAATGGCCACCCATCGCCAATGCTTTAGGTCCCCCCCCCCCAATAATATTTATTGGGTTTCTTACAAATATAACACATACTGTAAAACAGATTTTAAAAAGAAAAAAGAAAAATAAAGCAAATAAAGCAAATAACAACAAAAGATATAACAACAGACACATAAACACAATACAAATTAATAATTATTTAAACTTCCAACCTCATAAACATATTACTTGACTTCCTCTAGTCCCTCCCAACTGAATTTCCTTGCAGCTAAATGTAGCAGTTTTCCAATATCATTATTCAAAAACAATATTCCAATTATGGTCAAATTTCTTAACTTTTCTTAACCTTCTAAATCTCATTTATTTAATTAAATCCTAATTTAATCCTAGGCCTAATTGGTACTTTCAGGTAATGTTTTTAATGTTACAATATTTATTCAAATAGTCTTTAAATTTCTTCCAATCTTCTTGATGTTCTTCTTCTTTCTCGTCGCGGATTCTTCCAGTGAGGTCAGCTAGCTCCATGAAGTCCATCATCTTCATCTGCCATTCTTCTACAGTTGGTAAAATCCATCGCCTATGCTTTAGTTGAGATTCCTGCATTGCGTGTCGAGGTCCCCCAAGCCACCCCCAAATAATTCACACTTCACACATAATTTTTGTTTAAGGTTTTTGGCATAATTTTGGCCACAGCTTTATTAAAATACATAAATGTGAGTGGTTGCTTAGGCATCGGTTCTGACTATCTGTCCCCCGCCCAGGGACAGAACTGACTTCCGGATTCCAGCAAAAGCCAGTAAGGGAAAACAATATTGGGGAGAGCGTGGAGCCGGGCAGCAGACCCTCACCCCTCCCTGCATGCTCCCGGGGGCTTGCGCAGCCCTAGGCCCCATTCTGGGGTACGGACGAAAGAATGGCAAGCCCCTGGATTCCTTTAACGGAATTCCCTTGCAGCAGCAGCATTGGAGGGGCAGGCACTGCCAATCCTTACCCCTCCACCAACCAATTTTTCAACCAATGCCTAACCGCAACCTTACAAGTTGTGACGATTTGCTACGCAGTAGGCAAAAACCAAATGGCACCAGCCAATCAGCCAATTGGACAAAATCCCTACCAGGCCCCCACCCCAAAAGCAGGTGACCCCATGACAGACATAGCAAGGTCAACGCAATAGCCCTAGATTAGGAAGGGTGGGCGGGTGATCCGATGCACGCAGCAAAAGAACCCACTCAGTGCTGCGTGACTTGATTTTATAACCTTTGGTCCAATCCCCTAAATGGCAACACCAAAATTTGCCTAGTAACCCAACCGCCCAATCACTGTGGATGGTCATCCATACTAACCCGCCCAGCAACAGAGAGGTGGCCTGCCAGACCCCACCACAACACGTGCTCTCTATGAAGGAGAACACGCTTTGCTGAAGGTTGGACGAAATGACCCTCAGACTCCCTTTCAACTCTACAATTCTATGATACTATGATTGTAAACTATTCTTTAAACATACAGACGCACATGGAGAACTCTGTGCACTTTTGCATAAAGTTTAATGCAAAGTATATGGCAAGTATAACTATAATTCACATTATTTGAAACACAATAAGGAGAAACTACAACAACTGTAAAGGTAAAGGGACCCCTGACCATTAGGTCCAGTCGTGACCAACTCTGGGGTTGCGGCGCTCATCTCGCTTTACTGGCCAAGGGAGCCGGCATACAGCTTCCGGGTCATGTGGCCAGCATGACTAAGCCGCTTCTGGCAAACCAGAGCAGTGCACGGAAATGGCGTTTACCTTCCCACCAGAGCGGTACCTATTTATCTACTTGCACTTTGACGTGCTTTCGAACTGCTAGGTTGGCAGGAGCAGGGACCAAACAACGGGAGCTCACCCCGTCGCGGGGATTCGAACCACCGACCTTCTGATCGGCAAGTCCTAGGCTCTGTGGTTTAACCCACAGCGCTACCCACGTCCCATACAACAACTGTATCTGTGCATAAATAGCAACGCTGTACACCAAAGTTGCAGGAACATCAGAGGAACATTTTATTTATAAGATTGCTCCCCATCTGAAACCCCCACATACGCAGCACCTCTGCATGAGACTACCAAACAGAGAGCTGGACCTGTTGTTATTAGTGCTACTGTGTCGCTGGAATGGGGTTTGTTTTAGGGTTGTTGTTTTTTAAATTGTATAATATATCTATAGCAATGCTTTTAAATGTGCTGTAAGTCACTTGGTATCTTTGGGTAACAAGAGATCAACAAGTCTAATAAATGCTACTAATAATCTTAATATTAAGGCCACTTTCACAACATGAATTTACAGTACTATGATACCATTTCACACCATCCTTGGCTTGGGTGCCCCAATAAGGCTTTGCAAAGTGAGGACCTGCCCCTACTTTGGCTGCAGACCTTAAACAGGCTCTAGATGTGAGGGTCACCCAGGGTTCCTTGCATTTCAGGGGCAAGAGCCAATGGGAACTGGCGTGCAACAATATTTTAATTGTTGCATTTCCCCAAAGCTAGCCTGTGTCACCCTTGGATGGGATATTTGGGTACCACATAGGTTATAGTTCTGATACAATGTTCAGGACAATGCAGGGCAAGGGATCACGAGTGGATTTGTTCTCATAAATAAAGAGCTGCAGGCTATTTCCAGACCCTCCTCCACTTCCACCTCCTCCCCAGGTCAACTCAAACAATGTGTTATTCACCTCACTACTCTCCACCCCCCCTTTCCCTTTCTCCTCTACATCTTCTGTTTGTGTGGTGCTTTTCTCCTTCATGCTACGGTAGAGGCAGTGAATGTTGATGAGCTAATACTTGGTTTGAATCTACTGAGACGACGACATATTGTCTAATAATTCTTGTGTGCTGAATACCCAGACCGCTATTTTCAAGGAGTGGAAAAAGTCTTGCTGCTCTATATGAGCTATAAAAATTCAGAGTGCCTCAAGTACCTGAAGGGGGTGGGGTGATTTTAAAAGTCTCTTAAGAAGCAACTTGTTATGATAGCCCATAATGTAAGGGTGCCTCATTTTACAAGCGAATTGAGACTGTTGCAGACAAGACCAAAGGTAAATTTCAGTAAAAGCGTAAGATCTAGTCAAGCATTGTAAATAGAAGTGCCATATTATTATTATTGCAAAAAGGTATAGTGCCCATGCAAGCTACATATTCAATTAGGACCTGAACTCTTTGCTGAACCATGAATCTGAAATAATTTAGGTGATACATATAAATTTAATTCCTTTGTTTCAGCACTGACACACTACCCTGCAAAGTGTTCATTTCCCACTGAGCTCTCTGCAAAATGAATATTTCTTCAGAACTTCTCCATATGGAAGGGAAATAATCCGAAATTATCTTGAAGGAAAATGAATAAACTTATTTTTAAAACAGCCGAGTCATTTAGATCTCATAACTCTAGTCAATTTTATGAAGATAAATAGAATGTAGTATTTTTCTCTTTCTCGTGAAATGGTACATGCACAAGTAAAAAGAAGGAAAGGGGGAGGTAGAAAAATATGAGCTATTTCTGAACCAGATTAAGGAAGCTGAGTTTATTCCCCTCTCTGTAACTCAGAGGCTGCAAGTTGATTGTGGAAATGACTCATTCAGTCTCTGTAATGGAGTGATACTTGCAACTGGATGTCTTTATTTGTCATTCATTAAATGAATCCAATGGCTTCTGCTATGATATCCATCAGCAAAGACAGATGACAAAATAAACATGGGGGAGAGAGAATATAAATGAGTATGGACTGACAGTATAGGCCCTATTACCAAAAATGAATACAAAATACCTTTAAAAATACATTAACCAACTATTGGCTCACAATGAGGTCAATATTGTGATTTATTTAACCCTAGGGGCCATAAATCTTGATATTGACTGAAACTATAAGTCAATATGTTCACTGCAGTGTATATTCTATTACAAAAAATGAGATGTTGCTTTTAAGTTTTATGGAGTCTTCTACAAGAAACTAGCTTTCGTTAAAGGACATTTTCTTTAAAATCTATATTCTGAACTATAATGCAAATAGTATAAAAGTGAGGCAGAGGTGTCAAAAATTGTTCTTATATTTTCAAAAGACAAAAAAGCTTATTGAGAAGTCCAAAGCAGCACAATCGCCAGATGGGAGAGGTTAAGAGGAGGCAGATCACACACACAGCCTTGGCAGAGAGGACTGAGTGTTGGTGGAGAATTCTCACCCACCCACCAGCGGAGAGCGTGGTGGGCAGAAGATTCAGCTACCAGGAGCAATACTGACAGAGAGACCAAAAACAGGGCATGCTGGGGATGAGGAATAGGCATGGCAAGGGCTGGGCAGGTGCCTATCAGCCACCAGCTGCACTCTGGAGCCCTCCTAACCCATCGAAACATAAACATCCAAAAGAGCAAGGATAAGGAACTGCAACTCCATGGGATGAAAGGGCAACTCCAAGCAGTGAGCAGCCTTGAAAAGGCACCACATGCATACATTGCTTTGCAGAATCACTGGCACAAAGTCTGGAAAAATGACCCACTGTTCACTTGATCCAAAGGCCCAGCACCGCACCCTAACAAAGTTCACAGGCGTAAAGTGTCTTTTTGTCAGGTGTGCGTGCAGGAGCCAGGCCCTGTGACCAATAGGACTTTGCAGGACTGGGGTCTTCCTAAGTTTGTTCTGAAGAGGCAAGGTGCGGCCGCACAGGTGAGGCCGAGTGGTAACTCACAGCACCTGGTAGCAAGAGCTGGGAAAGGATATAAGGTCCGCATTTCCCTTCAGCTCTTTGCCACAGCAACACGTTCCCTGCCTTGCTGCATTTGACTCCTTGCTTCTTGATCCTCGGAC
Organism: Podarcis siculus; assembly: GCA_034642415.1. Lineage (NCBI taxonomy): Eukaryota > Metazoa > Chordata > Lepidosauria > Squamata > Lacertidae > Podarcis > Podarcis siculus. The sequence goes on along the minus strand of JAXCMG010000095.1, from coordinate 340,064 downwards.
CCTTGACTTTGTGACTCCTTGCTTCCTGACCCTTGGACCTCTGACTTTGTGACTCCTTGCTTCCTGACCCTCGGACCCCTGACTTCGTGACTCCTTGCTTCCTGACCCTCAGACCCTTGACTTTGTGACTCCTTGCTTCTTGATCCTCGGACCCTTGACTTTGTGACTCCTTGCTTCTTGATCCTCGGACCCTTGACTTTGTGACTCCTTGCTTCCTGACCCTTGGCTTCTTGACTCCTGGCTTCTTGACTCCCGGCTCTCTGACCCTCAGACTCTTGGCTTCCTGACCCCTGGCTTATGGACCCCGGTTCCTGCTCCCACCCCACCATCTTGCCCCCAGTCCTGACGTCCCCTGCTGGGACTTCGATCACCCATGAACCAGACCATGACACTTTTGCTCAGTGTATGCTCCCCTTGGCCCACAGAACCCTCACTCAAGAACACTTTGCTTTGGAGGACCACAGCCTGGAGCAAGAGGCTACAAGCCACAATCACTGTGCTTTGCCTCCACAGTTGGTGGCGCCAATGTTTCTGAATACCAGCTGGTGGAAACCTCAGAAGAGGAGAGAGTTATTGTGCTCAGGTCCTGCTTGTGGTCTTTCCATGGGCATCTGGAACAGGATGCTGGACTAAATGGGCCTGATCCAGGAGGCTCTTCCCATTAGGATTTGCCCCTGCACAGGGTTATGCTGCACACAATCCAGCCGCATAGACTTTGCGCTCACAAGGGGGATCTCCGGTGAAGGGGCGCTACAGCGAAGGAGCATTTTGCATTCAAGCACGAGACTCTGTGTGGAGTTTCCTTCCCTAGGTCATTGAGTGGGGTGGGGGACAGATCTTTGGAAACTTTTCTCTGCCTTCAAACCTAAGCAGGAATTCCGCAGCAGCAAACACAACCTCACGACAGCAAAGCGGAGCACGGGTGGTGCCCCTCCTCAAAGTAAGCCTTGCACTGCTACTGGTGCCCACAACTCTTTTTGAAAACTAAAAATTCTTTTACATAATGCTAGATTTCTACATACCTAAAAATATATCCCACGTCGTCATCGTCATTTTTGGTGATCACTCGTAGCCAAGTAAGATTGTCTTCCATAAACACGGTTTTAACAATGAGTTCGTAAATGACTGTGGAGGCCAAATCTAGATCCACACGACCTTCCATAGGGGGGATATTGGTTTCCGGGCGGGAATTGATCACGGTGTGGATTTGCCAAGCATGCCTTCCTCTTAGCACATTTCTGCCTTGCGTTCTGAGTTCGAGAGTCTTCAAAGTCCATGACATCTTTGGTCAAGGCTGTTCTCCAGCTGGAGCACTCGCAGGCCAGTGTTTCCCAGTTGTCAGTGTTTATACTACATTTTTGTAGATTTGCCTTGAGACAGTCTTTAAACCGCCTTTGTTGACCACCCGCAATTACAATTACATTTTTAATTGTAATTGTAATTTATTATTTGTATTTTGTATTTGTATTTTAAGTTCGGAATAGAGTAGTTGCTTTGGAAGACGATAATCAGGCATCCGCACAACAAGACCAGTCCAACGAAGTTGATGTTGAAGATCATTGCTTCAACACTGGTGATTTTTGCTTCATCCAGTACACTGATATTAGTTCGCCTGTCTTCCCAAATGATGGAAAACACTCCCTTATGTTTGGATGACCCGCTTTCTCCTTGACAGTAGAAGGAATGACTAGTGGCAACCCACCCCTTCAGCCTGTCGCTGTTCCAGCCATGTTGACTCCCTTTTTCTACATACAGAGAGTGGTGGTGGATTGAGCTGAGCTGCGTGGCAGCAACCTTTTTCCAAACAGAAGGAGGGAATCTGCTACATTACTTTAAAAAGCTCCTTCCTTGTCAAAGCAGCCTGTTTAACTGAAAAAACTTGTACTATTATCCATGAAATGCTTCAGCTGTCGAATTAAATTTTCTGGGCGCCAAAGGGAAAAGTGTGTGGCATCACAGGTGACTAATTTATGCAGTGCCTGTTATTGACCTAGGAAGTCAAACTGGGTGAACAGAGGAATGTATCAAATCAGCATGTTGACTGACAGCCCGTAGTCAGAAACAGCACTTCCTAGGCCGATGCTTTTGAGTACCTCAAACTTACTGTGAATGGAGTTGGACTTACAAATGCTAAAAGCAGCTTATGTCAAGAAGAAGCACACTGTTATACAGTAGTGAATTCAGAGATGCATGGAGTGAAGTCTGCTAAATCCAAGAGTTCTGTAAAAGTAGCATGACCATATTCATACCGCAGAACACAACAATAACAGTAGTTGTTTAAAAAATAGGGAAATGGTCTTAGCTCAGTGGTAGTTCATTTGCTCTGCATGAAGAAGGTCCCGGCATCTCCAGGTGGTTCTGAGAAAAGACTCCTGTCTGAAATTTTGTAGAGCCGCTACCAGTCAGTGCAGACAATACTGAACTAAATGAGCTAATGGCCTCACTAAGGCAGTTTCCTATGTTTCTAAAATTTCTATAGCACTTTCAAGTATTCCCAAGTGCTTCACGTCCACTATGTAGTTGTGGATCTTACAACAACCCTATCAGGCAGGGGTGGGGGGATTTTTGGCCCTCCAGATGTTACCGAACTATGACTTTTGTCATCTTTGACGATTGACCATGGTGCTGAAGCCCTAACAACATCTGCCTGCCAGTGCCAACAACATGCTGGAGGGCCACATGTCCCCCACATGCCAGTACTACAGATGGGGTACTGAGGCTCAGGGAGAGTCGTTTACCTTAAGTCACCTAGTGCATTCATGGCAGAGGCAAGATGAGAACCAGAGTTCCTGATTCACGGCTCAGTTTCTTAGCCACTACATTCCTCTGAGTCAAAGGCCTAGTTCTCTGAAGCAGTAAACCTGTGTCTGGGTTGTACCACTTTGGACTCTCCACAAATATCCTTCACATAGGGGAGAAGGGCTCTTGTTTAGTCTTTTCTCTGACATTTCATTTTCTCTGCTTATAATGAAGCAACATCTGGGCCAGCCCAAACAAGAGGCACATTGATGCAGCTGCCTCAATGGGGGGGGGCAGACAGCACCCCAGCTGTTCCTCCTAAGCCTCCCCACCCCACGGCTCCCCTCTGTTGGGAGGACAAAGTGGCTTGTGTCATATCTGCACCCCCTGAGCTAGTCTGAGCTAGTCTGATGGCGCAGTGAAGGGCAGGCTCCCATCCGCGGGATTGAAGTGAAAGTCAGTGGTCAAGCTGGTCATCTTCTCCATGTGGAATTGTTGTGGGGGATGGTGGTTCTTGTCCTCAGAAGTAAGGTCTCTTTGGTCGCTCCTGAGCCAGCCATGTGATCAGGGATATTGTTTCCAGAACAAAGAATGTAGCTTTCAGGAAGCCTTCAGCTCTGAAATACTGGAAATTGAACACTGTTGTGCTTAAATGAATGCTTTATAGCTGTTGTACCTATGAAACTATCAGTGAAAATGCCACGGTTGCTGTAGCAATTTCACTTCATCAGAGAGAACCAGAAAATCATTTGGTGTTAAGTGTGATTTAATAAACCCTGGAAATCAAGGAGCAGTTTCTAGCTTTCCTGGACAAGCGGTGTTAAGAGAGAGCACAGTTATGACTCTGCACTTCAGGAAAAACTCCTATTATACAGTTTGGGTAAGGAAGAAAAAGGGTCCCTCTTCACCTGGGATAGCTATAGTTCTCTCAGCACAAAGGAAAGCATGAGGGGGAAACTACAAGAAAAGATGAGTTATTATATAGTCATAGAACAGCATGCAGATAAGTTATACAAGAGTAAAATCAGGGATAAAGTATTCCCAGATGTAGTTATAAGTCTTTCTTTTTACTATTAAAAAGGTATTCATTAAAAGGTATTCATATACTATTAAAAAGGTATGTTTTGGTTCCACATTTGAATTAGAATAGTGGTAGGTCAGAGAAATCTCATGTGTTTCACTCCTTGTTCTAATACTGCTGCACTTTTATTGCTTTGTTCACAGATGAGCTGCAATAAAATCATGTCAATCCATTAAATATTGAGATAAAAAAGCTGGAACTATAATCCAAATGATTATACTATGTATTGGAGTAACAGAGTACGCAGCATGAATTTTGCAAACATGATCAATTAGTATATCATATTCTATTTGCAGAATATCAGAGGCAGGTTTAAGGGAGTGAGACCAGTTCATCCGCCCTGGGCACCCAGCTGAGAGGGCGCTGCAGGGGCCTCACAATAGAATGACTTAGAATGGCGGAGGGGGATACTGAATTTTGCAGTTGCACAGGGCACCGCTGAAATTTGAAATCCCAAAGACTGCCACTGAGAAAATGCATTCATTTTGGTTGCATAACTAGTGTTTAGCATGTAGAAATTTCAGGCGTGCATGACTATATTTCAGGTGTAACAAATAAACTGAAATCTCCTATATATTTTGGAAAGTAGTTGGCCTGTCCATTTGTTCTATATATGTTTGGGCACCTCTTCAGATATTGTTGTCCAACTCAGCATGAGGGTTCCTGAGGTGGGGGTCTGTATCAATGTTTGGCTGCCAGCACCATTTTGAATCAATATGGCAGACCAAAATGGGTCTTAGACAAGACTGTGGGTTTCTAGGCATAGCTTTGGCAACCTTTTGAGATACGGTTGCCAAATTGGGCATGAGGGTCCCTGATATGGGGGTGGGACACTTTGTTATCGTTTGGATACCAGGTACCATTTTTCAATCAAGATGGCAGACCAAAAACTTGCCTTGGCAGATATTCACCCATTTTTGGCATAGCTTCAGCTGCCTCTCAAGATACCATCACCAAACTTGGTAAGAGGGTTCCTGGGGTCAGGGCTTTTGTTGATGTTTGGATGCCAGGTGCCATTTTGAATCAAGATTACAGACCAAAATCCCACCATAGTGACCTCACCCAATTTTGGCATGACAGGCCCAAATTCACAATACTGGTTGGTTTCTAAAACTTCTTGGGCAGCCTTGAATACTACTCACGATATAAAGACATTTAATGAAAGACATTTTTTGATTGTTTTATATATATATCTAGTATATATCTAAGTCGTGTTTTAAATGTCCAGGAGACAAACTCCCACACATTATTGACAGGACGCTATAGTGATTGACAGAGAATGTCCTGGCTCCCATCCCAAAACACAACAGCAGATGCTCTTACTTGTAAGTCAGGATAGCATCTTTATTAAGGGAGAGAAATGGTGCGGGCTCAGCAGGAGGGGAAATGCTATTCAAATCCAAAAGCTCTCACAAGGCAAAGGTTTGGCTACCATGGTCAGGTTCTAGGAATGACAGCAAAGGTGCAAAAGTTGACTGTCAGTTACAAGAAGTTCAAGACTGCACAAGAGCTGAAAAGTTGTCCCAACAGTTTTCCACGCCCACCTCTCCAGCTTTAATGCAAGAGTTGTGATTCCTGTGTGAGCGGTCAGCCTGATTCTAGGTGGGTGTGTCAGTCCCTTCTCCTGAAGTGGTGCCTGGTCCTGGCAGAGAGCAGCCAACCCGCCTGCCTGCCTCCCCCTCCCACATCCTGCTTGGCCAACCCAGACTGAGGCTCCATGCCCTGCCCTTCAGGCAGCTGGAAGTCCTCCTGTCTTCACACCAGAGCCAGATGGGATTTGAGTAGAGGGAAGGGCTTCCCTCTGTCCCAGCCTCCCCCTCCCATTCCTCCCCATCTTCCTCCAGAGTCTGCCATCCCTAACAGTGTGCAGGGAATCATGACAGAGAGTTTATTGAAAAAAGACACATACTTCCCCACTTTCCAGCACTAGACATGACTCAAGAAAATGCTGGGAAATGCAAAAAAACTCACCATAGACGCTGGCCAATTTGACCAGGGCATAAAAAGAGTGGGGGTCTAATTCTAAAAGTGATAATCCATAAAAGCTTGAGAAAGGTCAAAATCCAACAACAACCAAAATTTTCCCAGAGAAAGGAAGTCCATGCAAGTCAAGATCTCATCTCTATTTGTGGCAGGGGAGGGGTGAGAATTAGGAACCCAGCACGTGATCCGACCAAAGTCAAGAACTTCTGCATCCCATTGATTTCAATGGGACAGATTTAAGTATGACACCAAGGACCTTTCAGAGCAGTTACTGCTGGTTGACTCATGCCTCTCAATATTTTTGCCATTTGAGCAGCCAGTTTTTAGAGAGACCGTGTCTCCTTTGGTAAATTAGGACCAGACAGACCCTCACAAGGGGCTGAAAGAGGGCCTCTTCTCTTTGGCCGGGCTCAGACTTTATGCTGTAATAGGCTCACATATTATTCTCTTGACAACCAGGAGAGGTGTTATAAGCGCACAATGAGCAATGGGTTACAGAGTCACTCTAGAGAGACCCATGGAAAAGGATTAAGTTCTTTAATCTCTGTGATGCTTTCTTTCACTTGAACCAAACCCTGAAACCCAAATTTAATCTGTCCATGAACTTGAGGGAAGTTTGTAGCTGAAACTCTAATGCAACCCAACCTGTTTTTCTTTTCTTTTCTGTTCCCCCTCTTCCTGTATTGTCAGATTCCTTCAGAGATTTAAAATAATAATAATAATAGAGAGAGGGAGAAGTACCTTGTTTCCGAGAAAGAATGAAAATTACAAACCATCTACACAGCAAAAGAGACTTTCCCTTGGGTAAAGGACAGGAATGTGAGAGAAAAGAAACACACAAGTTAGTAGTAATTTTGTATATGGCCATGGTATTTGGTGTCAGACTGGGATGTGTTGTTAGTTTAAAAATGTGTATAAAGTTGTTAAGATTGCACAGTGACATTAATCTATTTCAGGTTTTCGTGGGCCTGTCATTGGCTCTGAATATACCTTCCAAAATTGAGCAGGGTTGAAATTCATAGGAATTCAGCTAAGTGAAGCACAGGATTTCATTGTCAATGCTTTACTGCTGCCGCATTTGACAAATATGGTCACTACACACGCCAGTCAAATGAAGTCAGAGGCCTGAAACATGCGCCTACCACAGAAGGATGATCAGTCTACCACAAAAACACTCCTACAACTCATCAGTGCCAGGATCACCCAGAGGTATGCATGTTCTCCCATATGGAACACTTGCTGTTTTGCTGCATGCACACACACACACACACACACACACACACACACACACCAAAAACACTATTAGGAGACTGCTACATACGTTTTAAAAATCAGTGTGCATTTAAATAGAGGCCCCTTGTGTGCTTTTTAAATCAGGTCCTCCCTTAAAGAGGGCACATATTGCAGTGAGACCTGGAAAACCGACACCCTGTGGTGTGGGTGGGTACAATTGGTCAGCCACAACACCCGATTGGTAGGTCCCTCGAAGATGGGTACAATCTGGCCAATGGGACGCAGTCCAAACAGTTTGAGGGACCTATTTATGCCCATGCATGTGACCCAGAGCTTCCTCTTTCAGCATGTGCATTCAGAACACCTGCCCACCTCTCTCTACTTTTAGGGGTTTGCGCTTGACCTTGCTATGCCATCTCTGTCGTCTGTCATTGGGACAGGGGCACGGCAGGAATTTTCCCCACTTGGCTGATTGGCTGTTGCAATTTGGGTTTCACCTGCAAATAGTCACAACTTGTAAGGTTGCAGATAGGCTCTGATTCAGGTGATAGGGATTGAAGAACACTCTCGCCATCCCTATGTGAAGGATATTCCATTAAAGGAATCCAGGGACTCAATGGTTTGGTCAACCCCAGTGAGGGGGTTGTGCCCATTCCTGAGTCCAGGGGGGGCATTTGTGTGGCGGAGATAGCCCGTTCCCGGCTTTCCAGGTGTTCACCCTTGGCTGACCTATGCTGGAACCCTGGGTCAGCGCTACCTGCATGGCAGGGAGCTAGCCAAAACAGAGCCTATGCAACCAGTCACTTTCTGTAATAAAGTTGTGGCCTAAATTCTGCCAAAAACCAAACCAAAATTTTGAGTCAAGTGTGAATTTATTTAGGGGGGAGGTTTCTGGGTCTGAACACGCAGGTATATTTTCCAAAATGTCATCAAGACATCAGTCCAAAACATATCCTGACTTACTCCCAGAAAAGTGGATTGCAGGCTGAAACATGTATCCACACCTACATCCAGATTTTATACTCTTCACACTTATTTACAATGCCTTATTTGTTTTCTAAGCCCGGGGTGCAAGAAAGCAGGTAAAATGCTGTGCCGTCCTTATTTGCTTTCTTCTGTTTGTTTTCAGTTCTTTCATGTCAATGGATGAGGCACCTCTGTTCTCCTGCTTTAAAGAACAGCAATGTATCTCCCTAAGTCAATGTTTCTCCAGTGGTAAGCTCTTCAGAAATGGCTGGGGGGAAACCCCAGAAATAACAAGCACAACAGCTAGTCACATATTATGTTCTTTATCAACCTAACAAAATATTCATTTAAAAAAACATAGTTCCTCCAAACACACTCACACATGCACACACAACCAGACCCACCCACCCCCCTTTTCTGGCTCTGATACCCCTAAAGATGGTTACATTGAGCTAATACGGGACTCAACACTTCATGATTAATTTGCATGTCGGCCAGCAGTCAGTGTAGCGGCTTTCAGATTAGGGACATTCCGCTGCACACTAAAAGGCACAAAGAACAAAAAGTGAATTTCAACCGTGCCCCTTTTTTCCAGTCAGTGCATTCCCAGCCCAGGCCTATTGACGAGCGGTTGGAACAATACCAAAATGCAGTGTAAGATCAATCTTGCTGTTTACTCCACTGAGTTGAAGGAACAAAGGACAGAAGAAAGAGCTTAAACCCAGCTATAGTAAAAAGAGCGCGGATGAAGGATGAAAAATGTGCCTGATGGCCAGTTGCAGAGAGTAAACTCATTTAGAAAATAGGCAGCTCCAGCTGAGCTAAAACCAATGATGATGGCTTGTATTTTGTACTGTATCTTCAGGGGATAAAAGCACTTCTATCAGATACCATTGGAGGCCAACATGAAACACGGCAGCAAAATACTGTGCCTCTTACCGCAGAGGGAAGAGAATAAAAATTCCCATAATTGGAAAGGAGTATAAGATATCTGATGCAAACGGCAAGCCTCCCCCACACCCCATTATAGTACAATAAGACAACCCAGTCCTCTTTTTAACTTCACACAACAAGTCACCGAATGGAATATTCAGCCAGAGGCTTATATTCAGCATGACACCGTGTTTTACTCAGATAAATATTGCTGATTTGTGATTTTTGAAAGGAGATGAGCTTTCAAACCTTAATATATATGCTGCGGAGGGCAGGAGAGGTGAAGTGTGTAACCGTATGACTGAAGCAACAAGGTGAAAGCGGAAACATGCCGGAAAAATTATGTTTTGCTGGAACCACTGTATCTGATAGGCAAGGTGAAAATATAAAGACTTTTCCAGCACCAGAGAAAATTAAGGTTACTTAAACAATTTTTATGGGAGTTATTCGTGTTAATTAAAACATTTTCCAACCCTCACAAGATTTGCAAAAGACAAAATAATGTCTGACAGAAAGGAAAAAGATAATATCGTTGCCTTCCAGGGGCTTACAAAATTAGCCATGCTTGAGTAGATTCTTTGAAATAAAGGGGACTTAAGTTTGTTATGAGTAATTTACATTCCATAGATTTCAATGGGTCTACTCTTAAGTCTTTATATTTAGCATTCTTTAGATTAATATCCCACTTGATTAGGGTCTTCAAATCCTAACAGTTTCATTGTGGCATAAGCTTTCATGGAGTGAGTTCTAGTACACAAAATCTTATATCATAATAAATCTGCTAGTCTTTGAGGTACCACAAGATTCTTTGTTTTCCTTACCCTGTTCAAACAGAAATTATGTGGATGATTGTCTCTGGATATGAATGTTTTGAATGGGGACACAAACTTTTATTTCAAAAGCCCATTCCTTATCATCTTTATAGATAAAGTCATTTGCTTGTTCTGATTGTATATAATATCTGATATTTGGCGTATGTTACCAATCTCAGACAAGTTTTGTATTAGCATGCCCTGGTGTAAGTCCCTGCTTATCAAGTAACGTCACAGGGGCCACATTTGAAACTTTGAAAAGGTGTCACAAATTGAGCATTGGTACAGCAGAAAATGGCTGCCATGGGGGTGTGATGCAACACAAAATGGCTGCTACATCTAAAAGAGCAGAAAAAGATGGTCTGAGTGTGCTGCCTTATCAGCTGGCCCATCAGTGGTGAGAAGGCACCTTTATCAGCTACTGCTGCACTTGCTCACAGAGAGAAGTTATTTGCACTTCTGTGCTATTCAGAATGAATGGAAGTGGAGGTTACACACTGTCAAAAATATATAGTAGGTGCCCACATTTAATTGGATTCCAAATATGGGCATACATTTTTTTGAAAGGGATTTGTCTTTCTGTCTGTCCATCTGTTCTACATGGGTTCAGCCACCTCTCAAGATCTCAGTGGCAAACTTGGCACAAGGGTTTCGGAGCCAGAGGCCCTGGTCATCGTGGGTGTTTGGATGCTAGCCGCCATTTTGAATCAAGATACTGGGCCAAAATCTCACTGTGGCTTTGCACATTTTCCCCATAGATTCAGGGATATTGAATCTCTCGGGATATTGTCATCAAACTCAGCACGAGGGTTCCCAAGGCAGGGGTGGGAGACTTTGTCACCATTTCGATGCTGAGTGCCATTTTTAATTCAAATGGCCGACTGAAATGTGACTTTGGCATGTCTTCTTTAGCATCGGTTCAGCCACCACTCAATATGTCATCGCCAAGACATTTGAATGCTGCGTGCCATTTTTATTCAAGATGACTGACTGGAACGTGACACCAGCCTGACTTTTCCCACTTTGGGGCATAGTTTTAGCTGCCTCTTGAGATGTCACCACCAAGTTTGGTGAGAGGGCACCTGAAGTGGGGGTGGCCGTATTTCTTGGTGTTTGGACCACTTTGAATCAAGATGGTGGACTTCCTACTAGTATTCAGTATAGGAGAGGCTGAGCTAGTACAACCAGAAACTGGGCAGGAAAAAGAAAATAATTCCTGGTGCACTGTGGACTTTTGAGAGGATATTTACTGACATTGAATTCACTGTTGAATTTGGAGGATATGCTGGCAGAGGCCTTTGTCATTCTGGATTTAAAGCACATCTGAAGTACACTGCTTCCCCCAAAGAATCCTGGGAAATCTGGTTTGCTCCTTACAGAGCTAAAATTCCCAGCACCTTACAAACTACATTTACCTGGATTCTTTAGGGGGAGCAATGTGCTTTAAGTGTATGGTCTTTATGCGGGCTGCATGTTTTATAAATTTGGGAGGGGGGCAGATTCCAAAATGAAAGTGCTGGTTCCAAAATGAAACTGCTGCTTCACTTATCCTTGCCTGTGCTCTGTTTCTTGGTCTTCTTGGTTAAAAGGCTTACAGCAACAACGGAAAGGGAAAAGGAACAAAATGGGGAAAGAATAAGAAATTGCCTCTTTTCTTTAGACAGGCAGAAGGAGAGGTGTACAGTTCAGCATTGCCATTGCCTAGTACATTCCTGTGGTACGTAAAAACCACCGAGAGCCTTCTAGCAAATTAAAGTCCTAGCAGCTAATAAAGATAATCTCATTTCATTGCAACCCATAAACTCTAAACAAAACTGTCTCACCAAATCAAAACGTCTGGCCAGCTTATATGCCGGGAACCAAAACGCATTACATTTCTACACGTAGATATTTAGGTCAGTTGTGTAGTTAAGGGATAGTGTTACTTCACCAAAAGTCATTCCAGTTGTAAACACCTTTGGCCCAATCTAACAGCAGTTCCAATGTGCATATGGGCACATTTGCCCATGGAACTCCATGTATTAAATGCTCCTCTCGGCTTTCTTCTATGAATGTGGAACTGCCTTGCATGTGGATAACCCATTGTGAACATGAAACACTTCTCAGTGAGAATGAGTCTCTGTGTTCCTGGAATGGTATGTATACCTAAGCTTCCCTGACCTTTCATTTATGCCCATCATAGGAAAGCGAGTCCTATTAGTTTCAATAAAAGTCAGGTTTATCATGCTTTGTCAAAGGGAAATGGGGCTCTACTTTACTGAGGCAAGGCCTTTTGGAATACGCCAGTAGAACTTCTCAGTCAACTGCTTCCTTAATATAATACCTTCCTTTGTAACTCCCAGAATATTCAGTATACCTCAAGTACTAACAGTGACTTGCATGAAGAAGAATTTGTCTGAGAGACAATGACAAGGCTCACATTTAATCATGAGTACAAGAGCTATCTGAAATCATTGTAACGCTTTCTTTTTAACAAGACTGTCTTCCTTCCAGATGTTTAAACTTTTTAAAAAAGCCATTGAGGATAAGAAAGGAACCAGAAGAAGAAATTGTTTGCAGAATTACATCTGTAAGCTTTATGTCTGCTAGTTAAATCCACATGGAGCTTCTGAAGGAAGGAAGAAGGAAGGAAGGAGTTCATATGTAGTATTGTCCATGATTTGTGGTAAATATTGAGTCACAGGGACATATCCCTTAATTGATCCAGAGGGCATCTGGGAGAGTAATACTTAGAATGATCCACGTGTGCCCATTCCTATGCCAACAACATCATGTGGGTGGAGAAAAGTGCATGTCTTAACATTCCATTAACCCCACCAATGTGGTTTGAGCCTGCTGTCCCATTCAGAGACAAAAATCAAGATTTGGCTCCAAGGTCTTTTTAGAAGGCTCTACCCACATACCTAACCTCTAGCCAATTTCACTATAATAATAATAATAATAATAGGTAGTGATGAGGCAAATCTGTAATTGGCTCCTACAAGCCACAACCTCAGTCCGTTGTATGAATAAATCCCCAGGTTTGTACATGAAAATGAATAGCCATCCCACTGATTTACATGTTGTCATTAACTACTCTTATTCTAGACTGAGACTATCTTAAGAGTGCAGTTTTAAAGGCCAAGTCATAAACATGTTAGAAATATATTGTGACAGAAGTTGGCAGCTGGAATAATCCTCACTACAGTGGTAAAAAAAAATATGAAAACTGCCAGAGTAAAATAAGGCAGTATTATTCAAAGTAATTCCACATCCATAACAAATAGGGTTAGTTTAAAGGGCTTATAAATTGCAGAGTCTTATTTACTTTGCGATACAATTACATTTGCAATAGATAAAAGTCCCAAAGTGTTAGAACCTTAAATCCCTGCTGTGTCTTTTTAGGGGGTGGGGGGAGAGATGCAAAATATAAAGCGAGTTTCTCAAAAACGCATTCCTCCCCAAGACTATGTTTTACTGAATTATTGGGGAGAGAGGTACAATGAAGGCTGGTTTTGTTCTCTAGCTTATTTTCTTTTCCTTGATTTATAATAAAATATTTATATGATTTTAGATTTACACATAACTGCATTTACACAGCCATATGCCTCCCCCCCTTTTTAATCAAAAACAGTGCCAAGCCACAGAGCCATCCCAGGCTCAGAGACTAACTGAATCCTCTGCTTTCACCTGGCTCTTTAGAACCTCTCTGGAGATTCTGGGCCTGTAAAATCACAATCCCTTCATGCATTTTAAGTACATACTATATCATCAAAATGTATTTGTGCCTGAATCCAAATTACTTCACCAGAAGCTACCATTAGTTGTTGTGGTCAGGGCTGTCTTAAGCCAGGGTGCACAGATCTGCCCGGCACCGGCCCCGCTCCCAGGTTGCCCAGTCCCAGGCGTGCAGGAGGGCAGAGCTGGCCGGCTGCCTCAGCGACTTGCTGGTTCGGTCACCCCCAAACTCGCAGCGCAGAGCCACCTGCAGCAGACGAGCCCGCTGCGGCCCTCCAACCAATGGGCGGGCTCTTCCCCGGACTCAACTCTCGAGCCCCGGGCTCTCGGCCTGACACCCCTGAGAGCCCAGTGCCCGGGTGTCCCGCACCCCTAGCCCCTATGGGTAAGACGGCCCTGGTTGTGGTTGTTTAGTGGACTACAACCGGCCATGATGCCTGAGCACTGGCCATGCTGGCTGGCACTGGTGGCAGCTGGAGTTGAGCTGCAGCTGGAAGGCTGCAGGTGGCCCACCCATGATGGACATGGTGCTCCCCCATCAAGTGACTCCTGTTTACATTATAAGTTTCTTGGGACAAGGTAACAGGAGTCACTCGATGGGGAAGCGGCTGAACGAACCAATGGAGCTATCGCCATATCGGAAGGCCTGTAACTTGGCCAAGGTGAAAAGGCAGGCGGGGAGAGGTCAGTATTCATATTGATTAATGTTACACAGCATTATCACAGCAGGCAGTCCTGGATTGGCCCCTTGGGCTGCTGTACTGGTTTGGGATTCAACAGATATTTGGCTGGGCCAGCTTAATCAGCCACATTTTGAATCCTTCCAATAGCAGCAGCCTTTCAACAGCCTTTGCCCTTGGTGGGCAGTGTTCATTGGGACTGGTAGGGTGGAACACTGGGGTCAAATAATTCTATTTTCCCCCTCTGTGAATTCTGCAAGCGCAGCAGTGAGACATAGCACATGCCATGGGGGGGGGGGAGGTGGTGAATTGTGGAGCCCAGCTCCATGCTCCCCATTCCCCACGCAAGCGCAGGGATCGTGGCGGCAGGGGCCGGACGCCTACACTGCCCAGCCTGGGGTGCGAGTGCTCAGAATTTCTCCTACCACAGTCCATGCCCTTAGCCACTGCCACTATGGGCGAGCCAAGCACCATGAAAACTTTCCTAACAAAAAGTTTAGGAGCAAAAAGTTTAGGAGAGGGAATCGTTGCCCCAGCCTCAACCAGATTCTACAACAGGTTATTTTCTACAAAGCTAGCAAAAAATTAATATGGAGAATTCTCTCCTCCATCACTACCCAAGCAGCACAATACATGAGTAGCAAGGCTTTAAAGCAGAGCTTTCCATATTGTATCGAAACATTAGTGTGTTGGCTGCAGTGTGTAGATGTGTCGTGCGAACGCTCCTCCCGGGGCTGGAAAGGGGTCCGTTTAACCTCTGGTTTGCTAGTAAAACTGAATTACTGTGTCACGAAATGATGCATGTCTAATAAGCGTGTCAATGACATGAACAGTTTTGGAAAGCTCTGTTTTAAAGGAACACTTTGGACTGCGGTAAATACGCAAACTCATAGCATTTTTTAAAAATGCACATTTCCCCCTAGAAATTATATCCACTTCTGATGGATATAAAATATCTGTTTCACATTGTATTCAATCATGGCAAGAATATCAATAAAAAGAATTATTTTTAAAGGTGCAAGAATAGCTGAGATATTTCCCCTTTTGAACTCCAAGTCACTGTCATAATTTTCTTCTACGTCTAAATTGTTTTTAATTTCCAGGAAGTCTCTCCAGATACCTTGACATGTTGCCAAATTATTATTAAGTTGACATTTTGCCATCCCATAAAAATGTGATGATCTTTTCTCCATACTACAGGAATAACTGCTTATTCAGGGCTCACTTGCTTAGATCATTTTTTAAAAAGAAAGATTAAGCTTTAGGAGGAGAATGAATCCCAAATTAATCCAAAATTCACTGTAGCTTTGCACTACATATTCGAATATAATTTGATGTCATCCAGTCTCTCCCTCTTAAGCCACTGTAAATATTGGCTACACTCCAAAGAGATACTTTAAGTACACTCAAGAACCTGGACATGTCCTGCGAAAGTTTTGTTCTTTCTTCTTCTTAGAACAGCTTGTGTCAATGCCATATCCAATTCTGCTTCCGATAGCCCTTGTTTCAAATGTGATTTGCTGTGGGGTGCAGGGGGCTGTACACTTCACAAATCAGCCTTGCCGGCTCAGACTAAGACCCACCTACTAGAAATCTGCCCTAATCAATTCCATTTGGCTCTAGAAATTAACCATCTGAAACTTCAGTTGATTGATCTATCCCTGTAACCCTATTATAGCCCTCGCAACAGGGAATTAAAACTCCTTGGAT
Source organism: Podarcis siculus (assembly GCA_034642415.1). Lineage (NCBI taxonomy): Eukaryota > Metazoa > Chordata > Lepidosauria > Squamata > Lacertidae > Podarcis > Podarcis siculus. Next base: position 324,210 of record JAXCMG010000095.1, on the reverse strand, counting down.
ATTAACACCACAAACTGTGTGCATGTAACTGCCTCTGCTGGATCACAGTGAGTAAATAGATGTAGCCTGGGGATTTCTGAAACTTAATCAAACTGAATACCTACCTGCCCTATTTTTGTACAAATCTTCCTTTCCCCTCAGCAGTGACCTGTCCTAATACTATATCAGTCTACATTCAATAGACTACTGCAATGCACTCTATGTGGGGCTACCTTTGAAGGTGACCCAGAAACTACAACTAATCCAGAATGTGGCAGCTAGACTGGTGATTGGGAGTGGCCGCTGAAACCACATAACACCGGTCTTGAAAGACCTACATTGGCTCCCAGTACGTTTCTGAGCACAATTCAAAGTGTTGGTGCTGACCTTTAAAGCCCTAAACGGCCTCGGCCCAGTATACCTGAAGGAGCATCTCCACTCCCATCGTTCAACCTGGACACTGAGGTCCAGCTCCAAGGGCCTTCTGACAGTTCCCTGACGGCGAGAAGCGAGTAGTTACAGGGAACCAGGCAGATGGCCTTCTTGGTAGTGGTGGCCGCCCTGTGGAACGCCCTCCCATCAGATGTCAAAGAAATAAACAACTACCTGACATTTAGAAGACATCTGAAGGCAGCCCTGTTTAGGGAAGTTTTCAATGACTGATGTTTTAATGTATTTTTAATCTTTTGTTGGAAGCCACCCAGAGTGACTGGGGAAACCCAGCCAGGGTTTGGGCAGGGTATGTATAAATGTATGTATGTATGTATGTATAAATAAATAAATAAATGGTTAAAACAAAAAAAAAAATTCCCTTCCAGTAGCACCTTAAAGACCAACTAAGTTAGTTCTTGGTATGAGCTTTCGTGTGCATGCACACTTCTTCAGATACACTGAAACAGAAGTTGCCAGATCCTTCTATATAGTGAGAAGGTGGGGAGGGGTATTACTCAGAAGGGTGGTGGGAATGGGTGATTGGCAGATAGCTGTGATGAGCCTGTTGACGACTCTTAACGACTGCAATAGGTCTTACAGGAAAAAGCAAGGGGTGAGAAGGTGAAAAATGGCTTTGTCATGTATAATGAGATAAGATTTTTTTGTTTTGACTATGGCAGACCAACACGGCTACCTATCTGTAAATAAATGGCTGTTATTGTTGTTATTTGCATTTAACCTGCTGTTCCCATCTTGTAAAGTTTTGGGAATCTATAAGCACAGTAGTAGCTAGAATGTGGTTAAAACTTTCCCCTCCTCAATTTAAGGTAAAGGTAAAGGTACCCCTGCCCGTTCGGGCCAGTCTTGACAGACTCTGGGGTTGGTGCGCCCATCTCACTCTATAGGCCGGGAGCCAGCGCTGTCCGCAGACACTTCCGGGTCACATGGCCAGTGTGACAAAGCTGCATCTGGCGAGCCAGCGCAGCACACGGAAACGCCGTTTACCTTCCCGCCAGTAAGCGGTCCCTATTTATCTACTTGCACCCGGGGGAGCTTTCGAACTGCTAGGTTGGCAGGCGCTGGGACCGAGCAACGGGAGCGCACCCCGCCGCGGGGATTCGAACCGCCGACCTTTCGATCAGCAAGCCCTAGGCGCTGAGGCTTTTACCCACAGCGCCACCCGCGTCCCTTCCTCCTCAATTTACTACATGACAAAAATGAATAGAAATTATTTATTAACCTCAGAAATTAGACTTGGTGGATGCCCTGTCAGAGGGAAACCTGCCTGCTGTCGTACCCTTTTCCCTCTTGCATCTCATTACATTGCTAGTCCACTAGGATTCACCTAACCAGTTCTGCAGCACAAGCCCTGCGCAGGCCCTGTGACTTCCACTTGCACAATGGGGCTTCTCCCCCATAACACCCAGATTGGTGGGTTCGGGAGAACCCCCAGAACAGAGTGTGTGGTGGTGGGGGGGGGAGGTTGTTCCATTGTGGAAGCTGAAATGCTTTCCCTGATGGAACAGTCAACATACCATAATATTGAATTCCTCCCCATGTAGATACACAGGTGAGTGTATTTTTAAAACGAATTCATGGGAAGTGTGGAATTAATTGCCTGTATCTGTCAGATTCAGCGCCAAGCAACTTCACGGTACTCCTGGATGATTAAAATATGTTTGCTCTAAGAGGTTGATGGATAAGCCATACCCATGCTCCTGTAAGTAGGTCAAAAGTCCTTCTAGTCCAGCATCCTGAGCTGTATCTAACTAAGGTCTGCTGCTTGGGAGAAAGGCGATGGCAAACCTAGACAGCATCTTAAAAAGCAGAGACATCACCTTGCCAACAAAGGTCCGTATAGTTAAAGCCATGGTTTTCCCAGTAGTGATGTATGGAAGTGAGAGCTGGACCATAAAGAAGGCTGATTGCCGAAGAATTGATGCTTTTGAATTATGGTGCTGGAGGAGACTCTTGAGAGTCCCATGGACTGCAAGAAGACCAAACACATCCATTCTTAAGGAAATTAGCCCTGAGTGCTCACTGGAAGGACATATCGTGAAGCTGAGGCTCCAATACTTTGGCCACCTCATGAGAAGAGAAGACTCCCTGGAAAAGACCCTGATGTTGGGAAAGATGGAGGGCACAAGGAGAAGGGGATGACAGAGGACAAGATGGTTGGACAGTGTTCTCGAAGCTACCAGCCCGAGTTTGACCAAACTGCGGGAGGCAGTGGAAGACAGGAGTGCCTGGCGTGCTCTGGTCCATGGGGTCACGAAGAGTCGGACACGACTAAATGACTAAACAACAACAAGGTCTACTCCAGGCTTCCTCAACCTTAGCCCTCCAGATGTTTTTGGCCTACAACTCCCATGATCCCTAGCTAGCAGGACCAATGGTCAGGGATGATGGGAATTGTAGTCTCAACACATCTGGAGGGTCGAGGTTGAGGAAGCCTGGTCTACTCAGAGGAAACATATTGAAGTTAGTCGTGCCCATTCAGCTTAGTAGGTCCACTCTTAGTATGACTAACATTGGTAAAATCTTATGTTGGCCAACCAGATGTCTATGAGAAGCCTCCTAGCAGGACCTGAGTGCAACAATGCTTTCTCCTGGGAATCCGAGTCTCTGATGTTCAGAGACATGCTGTCCCTAAACAGTGGAGGCACAACATAGCCATCATGCCTGGTGTCCACTGATAGCCCTATCTTTCATTGTGGCCTCATGCTGCTCAAGTAATATGAGCTGCTGTGTCGATACGTCGGTGTGATGTTCACTGTTTTTTCTTCTTGAAAACACGTTTGTGCAATTAGCTGATTACCCTGATGGAAACGTGGGATCTGAATAGTTGGCTGGTATGCAAAGCAGCAAAGGACTCCTGTGCCACGAAGCATTTCGTAGAAGAGGAATTTTCAGCAGCTGTGGATTCCATTTGCAAAAACACACACACAAAAACCAACCACATCTTCTACAAAACTCTTTAAGATACAGGACTCCCGTTCATCTGGTCACTTCCAGCTCCAAGTTACAAGAGTTCCTGGGTCTTTAGTATCCCTCTCTGTTTTATGGCAAAGAAAGGGTGGAAACTCCGAAGTGCCATTTAGCAGACTCATTGATCATGAATTTTTTTTGAGAGAGAGAGAGAGACCAGGGGCATTCACTTCTTGGCCTGACCCATAATTGATAACGTTATTAGTTTGTGTTATGCAGCATTACCCACTTCCCATATGGAGAATTTCCTCAGCAGATTTCTTTCTTTTTACTCTCACTGCAAAAAAAACCCTACAAATAAATCCAAATTTGGCCCAGTGGAATTATTGCATCATTTAGTACATCTGGCCATTTGGTAGCATTTCCTGCCGCCACAAAAGAGACCTGCACACACAGTGCAATTCCAGGTAAATGATGTATAGGAAACTGAGGGAGCTCATCTTAGCCCATCATTAACTTCATTTTGAGACAGCCCCAGAGGCAGTTCTTTAGCCACCAGCACAGTCAGCTGTCAATTGTGTCAAGCCAATAACATATTAGTTAGCAGGGGAGCAATGTAGAAACCAGCCATAGATCCAAATGCCTAAAAGATATAGGAGAATGTGGTAATTATGCCCTGCAGCTGCCAGGGCTCTCCTCAGAGAGCTCACAGATATTGGTTGTGCCAGTGAAACAGGACAGATGACACACACAAACACACACACCCCAATGCTGTTATAGTGACTAACAATAGACAAGACTCCATGCTACCTTACGCATCGTCTGCAAAGTATCTTCAACTAACATGCTCCAGATTACAATACCGGTTTTTAAAGTGGCAGCTGTGCCATATCTCACGACGCAGCTCTGCACAATCTTGGCATTCGTCGAAATGAATGCGGGTCATCCCTTCTGGCCAGGGACCCGTTTTCCTGGAGGATCACTTTGCCCTGTATGTGCCCACTCGACTGCTTCAGTCTGCAGAAGAGGTACTTTTACAAGGGTCAGATAATGCTCATTCCACAAGTCAACCTTTCAGTGTGGCACCACCTATTCTGTAGGACACCTTGCCTATTCATATTAGGAAGGCAACTTGGCTGTCTTGTTTTAAACACCTGCTCAAAATATTTTTGCTTAGACAACCTGGCCAGACATGTGGTTTTATTATACATATTTGCTTTTAAATCTGTTGGCTTTATTTTGATAATGCTATTATATTTTAAAAGTCTGCTTTTTTCAATCAATAATTTATGCTACTTTATGTAAACCACTTAGAAATATTATTTTGATTAAGCAATTATGCAAATTATTCCAGATTAAAAAAGGAAAAGGAAATATTACTCCTGGTTTTGCTTACTGCTTGGGACTGCAAAGGCAAGGGAGCCGCCATGCACCTAGCAGACCCTGATGGCAGTGCTGAATCAATGGAGGAGGGAGAGAACAACCCCTTAATGAAATCCACAGGCCCCACCCCTTAACTTCCCCCAATTACAGCCTTCTAAAAGCTGTAGGGGGCTCCACAAAAGGCAAAGGGGGCCTTTAACCACCCCACCCCCCCATTAATTCAAGCACTGCACAATACACGGTTGGTGGGCTGCCTTTGTTTTGGTGGGTCACAGGTTGTGCTGGCCTGCCATAACCTTTTATTCATTTTGATGACTGATTGATCACCTTTCTCCTAAGACGTGCTCGTGACAGTGGAGAAAAGCAGTGCACTTTTCTTCATATGTGCTTAAAAATCAAGGTCAGGTTAAATTCTTACAGCTCTTTGGAGATCAGATTTATAAGTGAAGTTCAACTTCACTGAAAGCAGCAGGAATATTGCTGTTTATTTCAGTGGGTACCGAAACAAGTGGGCCCACCCTATGGGCATAATCTACCATTGCAATGAATGTTATTACTTATTTCTCTTTATTTTGTAATTACATCACACCTTTCCCCCAAAGAGCTCAAGGTGGCATACATAGTTCTCCCTGGGTATGCAGGGTACACTTCCTGGCGAACAGTACCTTGAATATTTTATTGCATGGTTCTGATTTTATAGCCTTGTTTTCAAAAGTGGGTATAGGATTCCATGCCACTCTGGTTTAATGGTTTAATCTTGCATAAGATCTAGAAAGGGACTAAGCAGCCAAACATCATTTTTCTTGTTCTTGACCTTTTTTTTATCATGATGGCAATATATTTCTCTCCTGTGAATCTTGAAATCCTCTTACAACTCAAATAATTGCTAGCTCAATAATATGCTTGACCTAAACACTTCTTTAACACTGCAGTGTTCTGTCAGCAACAAGAAAGTAAACTCCCTTTCTTCTAATTTCCTCCCTACTTATAATTAATTTGCTTATTAAACTTTGTAGGAAATGCCTTAAAATTCTTATATCACAACACTGCAATATCAGACAATCTTAGGGCTGATTCACACATTTTAGCATGCTACACATAAACAAATTTACGTGCATGGGATGCATTCTAAAATGAAAATCTCTGTTCATGGAGAATGACGTGTAAGATGGCAAAAGTTCAGATACATAGATGGATGGATAGATAGATGATAGATGATAGATAGATAGATAGATGATTGATAGATAGATGATAGATGATAGATAGATAGATAGATAGATAGATAGATAGATAGATAGAGGCTGTGATATCACTCACCCAAGGCTACAAAAATGGAAGGATTCAAATGGTAATATGATGTAGCTGGAATCCAGCTTCAGGCTTCTCTGCAGCAGCACTCCCCCCCCCCCCACATTTCCTCCTCTCCTCCTTCCTCTGACTCCCTTTCTGACTTCCTTCTTTAAGTAAAGTTTGCTGAGTAAATCATAGTTTAACTTATAGCTGAGGGAAACCATGGCCTGAAACTATGGCTTGAAGTATGCCTTTGATCCTTGTTTTGAAGGCAGACTGGTACAGGTGTAATGGCAAAAGATGATATGCTTAGAGAAATAAAGAAGTGAGGGTGGGATGATATGGGGAGGAATCTGAGTGCATGAGCACCAGGCATCTCAACACCCTAAAAATCGCACCACGGTTCATTTTCAGTTCATGACGAAACTGGGATTTCAACACTTTGAATTTTCCAAGCGCAAGGTCAATCTTCTCTAGTTTATCTAATACGGTGTTGTAATTTATTAACAGAAGGTACAACAACATTTTAAAAAGTAGAGGCATCACCTTGCCAACAAAGGTCTGTATAGTTAAAGCTATGGTTTTCCCAGTAGTGATGTATGGAAGTGAGAGCTGGACCATAAAGAAGGCTGATTGCCGAAGAATTGATGCTTTTGGATTATGGTGCTGGAGGAGACTCTTGAGAGTCCCATGGACTGCAAGAAGATCAAGCCTCTCCATTCTGAAGGAAATCAGCCCTGAGTGCTCACTGGAAGGACAGATTGTGAAGCTGAGGCTCCAATACTTTGGCCACCTCATGAGAAGAGAAGACTCCCTGGGAAAGACCCTGATGTTGGGAAAGATGGAGGGCACAAGGAGAAGGGGACGACAGAGGATGAGATGGTTGGATGGTGTTCTCGAAGCTACCAGCATGAGTTTGACCAAAGTGCGGGAGGCAGTGGAGGACAGGAGTGCCTGGCGTGCTCTGGTCCAGGGGGTCACAAAGAGTCGGACACGACTAAACTACTAAACAACAACAACAACAACTCCCTTCCTTTCTTTACAAATGCCAAGTCAAATGTATGCACTCCCATTTTCACAACCTTTTCTGAAGCAGAACTGCCTCAGTGCCTCAGATCTACCCTTCTCTACCCATCTCGCTGCCCCACAGCTTCCTTTATGACAAGATCTGATAGTTCCCTTAAAGACCAATTTGGAAAGTTGCCTTCACCTTGAGAGTTATAAGACAGCACCACACAGGTGAAAGGAAACATGACAGAGGCCATTGCTCATCATTTCATTGAGATGGGAAAAGGGGGGCTCTGGGTATTCGGGAGAATGAGAACCTTTTTCTTTCCTCCTTCACCAGTGATGTTTATTGATTTGTCTAGTTCATAGGGAGCATCCCTTAATGTTCTGCTTTCATGTTTCTGCTTTGGTGCATGGGTGCAGAAAAGAATATTGCAAATTGATCTGCCTTCTTGGCCTTTGTTGGGAATGAACTCCTATTACGTTAGTTTCTCTGGCTTGTCATCTCACGGTTGCTTTGCCACTATATAATCAGCATGGCTAAACACCAAGAGCTGAACTGATTAATTTCCAGCATTCTCCACTGAACCCATTGATGGGCTTGCTGTTTGATGATCTATGCAATAGACGGCCACTTTTGATTGCTTGACCTCTGACCTTAAACCTCCAGCTGTCTACTCAAGCACCTGTTTAAGTTAACAGCGCACACACTGTGTTTTTCTTAGGGAAACTATCACAATAGATTGCCATTCCATTAGTACAAAAGGTGCAAACTTTTCAGCAGTTCTGTTTGCAACCCACACAGATTCCAGACATTTCTGAACGCTCAGTACCTTGGGATACAGGAGTTATTTTAATTTACAGAGTGATATTTTAGATCCTTACAGATGAGCAAGCAATTACATAAAAGAAAAAATGCAGTATATTTATATACATAGCTTATTACCCATTTTTAAGACTTTGCAAAGGTGTCAATCTTGGTTTATCAAAACCGCTGTATAACTACTTTTCAGTTACTGCAAATATTTAAAAGCACAAAGCATTGGTTTGCCACAAGGTGTGTACTCAACAGGAAGCTGCAGGTAATCTCAGCTCACTGCTGAGTATACAATGATGTGGATTTTATGGGTGTACATTTTTAAAGATGTAATATATGGATTGAACCCATGAGCAGCATAATGAATCAAGACTACAAAAAGTATTCCAATATAATGAATCTGCAAGCAATTATTTTGATTGGAAAGATATATTGCAAATGCTATAAACCTCTTTTGAGAACATTGTAAGAAGACTGAAATGAAATATAGTGGGTCAATCTCTTGATTTCGTACATATATACATATGTACACCAAAACCATTTTTTAAACCCTCAGCTCATTGGATTTCAGTTGTGCTGTGCTGATCAGCAGTGCTATTTTTCTAGAAAAAGAGGTGCCAGAACTCACCATGAACACCTCTCTCATTCTCTTAGAATGGGAGGTACTTGAGAGGTACTAGAACTCATCTGAGAGGTGCCAGAACTGAGTTCTGGGGAGTTCTAGCTGGAAAAAAGCCCTGCTGATCAGTATTGAATCCTGCAGCACCACAGTCTGCAGAACTGTGTTCCTAGTCCCAAAGGGGTATGGGAGGGTGTGACATAATGCCTAGCCCTTAGGATGGGACCTTTAGGGCCAGCATGCAGAGGAGTGCTGCATCTGCAGACTCTGATTTGGGCTGGAGCTTGGTAATGGCTTATATAAGCTCAGCACCATCCCACCCTCCAGATCAGTCTCAGCATTCCTCCATCTGCTCTTGGGTCAAAGTTTAGGAACAGCTGGTTACATAAACGCCAACAAAAATATGTGTAAAAATAGGCTTTGGAGATTATTGCTAGTCCTGTAATGCACCTTTCGGGTGATTGGAAATTAGTGCACCGGGGGAGGGAGGTGTCTATAAATAGGAGAATCAGAAGTCACAAGGGCAAAGCTGACCAAGAAAGGAGCAGCTCTACATAGGATCATCAGTGGTCTCTCAGAATCTTGTGCTGCTCAAGAGTTTTGAGTCCCAGGAAATGGAGAAAGGAGCCCTCTTTGATGCTAGCTTGACTCACACACTTAGACTTTGGGGGGCTCAGGGGGTAGTAAGTCAGAAAAGACTCCCACAATGCCAACTGGGGAGGAGGTAGTCAGTCCAGAAACGGATCAGGCAGTAGGGAAGGTCAAAAGCAGTGATCACTGCTGCCCACTGGGAGTCGTGGGCAGAAAGGAGGGAGACCAACAGCCAGTGAAGCTAGAGCTTATGGCAGGCCCAGCCAACTAGTTCTAGTCTTGTCCCCATCCTCCTTCCTGTTGAGCTCTATAAAAACAACACAGATTCAGGAGAAAGAAAATATACTATGTACTGGTGGCACCATAAAGAAGGCTTTAAAATTGATGCCTTTGAATTATGGTGCTGGAGGAGACTCTTGAGAGTCCCATGGACTGCAAGAAGATCAAACCCATCCATTCTGAAGGAAATCAGCCCTGAATGCTCACTGGAAGGACAGATCCTGAAGCTGAGGCTCCAATACAGTGGTACCTCGCAAGACGAATGCCTCGCAAGACGAAAAACGCGCAAGACGAAAGAGTTTTCCGTTTCGTGAGTCGCTTCACAAGACGAATTTCCCTATGGGCTTGCTGCGCAAGACGAAAATGTCTTGTGAGTTCTTGCGAGTTTGTTTCCTTTTTCTTAAAACCGCTAAGTACCGTTAATAGCCGTGCTTCGCAAGACGAAAAATCCGCAAGACGAAGAAACTCGCAGAACGAATTAATTTCGTCTTGCGAGGCACCACTGTACTTTAGCCACCTCATGAGAAGAAAAGACTCCCTGGAAAAGACCCTGATGTCGGGAAAGATGGAGGGCACAAGGAGAAGGGGACGACAGAGGACGAGATGGTGGGACAGTGTTCTCGAGGCTAGCAGCATGAGTTTGACCAAACTGCGGGAGGCAGTGGAAGACAGGAGTGCCTGGCGTGCTCTGGTCCATGGGGTCACGAAGAGTCGGACACGACTAAACAACTAAACAACAACAACTGGTGGCAATAAAGTTGTTTGAGGCCAAATCACTGGCACAGCTTATATATGTAGCCTAATTCAGCGCTTACTGCAGTTTTACACAGATTGAAAGTAGTTCAATCTAAATTTCTGACGGCTATTCATCAAGCATGCCAAATGCTTTGGAGGTTGGTCTCCAGAAGGCTGAAGCCAGGACTTGGCTTGCCATTTACAACATTTAGCTGACACCAACCTGCCCTCCAACTGACTTAGCCCAGATAACTCTCCGGGATAACTTTCAGTCTGTATGGAAGCAAACCCTACCTCATAAATTCCAGCTGTACAGATTCTCTTTGGGTTCCCTCAATCCCTCTGGGATACAAAAACATTGGAGCAGGTTTCAATGTATTGTAGATAGTAGATATTGAACACCAGCATGATCTAGCCTCAGCTTCTAATGACACTCTAACTTGACAGAGCACTATAGCCTAACAAACCAGCTATCTTTCTGCACTCGCAGTCCAAAAGCCATTCAGAGCCCTCCCACGTGCATGCCTAAACACCCTCTCTTCAGCAATCTTGGAGGGAAGAGACTTTTAAAAAAACCCTTCCATGAATAACAGAGCCATTGCAGCTCTTGAGAGATCGAGTCATCAACCCATGTCCTCCTTTCCCCACTATTTGCGTAACATTTCCTCAAAACCTCCTCCTCAAATCTGCCAGGACATTCTGATGCATCTTATGTCCTTTTTGAGTACCACTCTCATTGTGGCCAAGGGCTGTGTTACAGCAAGCAAAACCCCCAGGAACTGATCCTAGACCATGGGTAGTCAGCCTAAGGCCCGGGGGCCAAATCCGGCCCAATCGCCTTCTAAATTCGGCCCGTGGACGGTCTGGGAATCAGCGTGTTTTTACAAGAGTAGAATGTGTCCTTTTATTTAAAATGCATCTCTGGGTTATTTGTGGGGCCTGCCTGGTGTTTTTACATGAGTAGAATATGTGTGTGTGTTTTAATTTAAAATGCATCTCTGGGTTATTTGTGGGGCATAGGAATTCGTTCATTATTCTTTTCAAAATATAGTCCGGCCCCCCACAAGGTCTGAGGGACAGTGGACCGGCCCCCTGCTGAAAACGTTTGCTGACTCCTGTCCTAGACGTTTTGTAATTTTCCTATTTGGAGTTCATGACAGGATTACATCTTTTAAATTGTTGATACTAATTTAGTTTTACTTTATGAGATTTTTATTTTCTTTATGTCACTCTATTCTTTCTTACTCTATTATACACAACAATTAAGATTTGCTTTGGAAAATAATTATTCCCCAGACCATATGGGTGCTTTGCCTTCCCCTGGGCCTCGACTTGACTGTGTGAGCTCTTTCCTCTACAGGAATCTTCTTTATTGAACATGCTGTTTGTGACACACTGTGGTCTTACACTGTTTTATCATGGGAGGTTATGAACCTTTGGTCCATCCTTTCAGGAGGAGCTGATCTAGCCTAGCCTTCCTATCTCATTCCACTCTCTGATTTTGTGAAAGGCATAAGGATAGGCTGAATACACTACACAATGTAAATCTCACTTTGTAATTTGCTCTCTCAATCCCTACAAGCAAAGTCATGAAAAAAGACATTTAAATGTTCCTTACGTCAAGATTTTAATGTTGATCCTAGGAGTGTATCCTTAATTTATGAATAAATTAATAGTCTTCTGCAATGATTGCAATACTTTGTGAAGAGATTAGTAGCACATTTATTCAGAATCTAAGCATTCATTATTTATCTCTGAAAATATAACAATGGGATGATGTGATGGGACTGCCTTATAATCCTGGCTTTGAAGTTTAAATGATTTTTTTTAGTATCTCTGGTGCAATGCATCTAAAAATCTGGCAGCAATTCTCCAGCTGGTGGAGAAAATGATTCCTACTAGTGGGGTGTTTAAATCAAGGCAAGGGAAGGCAATGGGTGCTGGTTGGTAATAATTGCAGGACTGATTTTAATTGTATTTATACATCTTATTTATTACATCTATAACGAATCTAGTTTTAAGTTGGTGCCATCACAGCCTAAAACACAATTAATTCTCCTAATGCAATCTAAATTGAATCCTTATGAGAGAGAGAGAGAGAGAGAGAATCTGAATGGTGACCTAATTTCTTTTGTAGACTTTACATAATGTAGCAGGGAATCAATGGTGTCCCAGATACCTGAAGCAAATATTTTAAAGATTAAAATCACTGATGAAATATGTACTTTTCACAGACTCGGCTTAATACCTTAGTGAGTTTCTGTTTTTTAGTTTGTAAACTATTCAGCAAAGTGAATTCTCTGCAATGAATAATGTTTTTGAGGAAAGTAAATTCAAGACTACAGAGGGGAAATCAAGAAGGAATAATAAGAGGAAAACAGAACTTTACTGACTTGCACCGATCAGGTGGTGCAGAGTAATGAACATGCAAACACACAGAGCGTCAGGGCAGCATTTCAAAGGATGTGCATTCCCCTTTGTGAAACTGAATTAATACTTCTATGTAAATGGTGACTGGACAGAAGATAATGAAAAGACTCTTTATTAAATTTTACAACAATGTGCTTTGATGCACCATGCATGCTTAACTTTAATAACAGTGCAAGAACCTCATTGAATTAAATGAGACTAATAAAATATTGAAAATCCAGAAGGCAGCATTGCCTACTATGGGCCACTGCACACATAATGTTTGCCCTCCATTAGTGCAAAGTGGTGCAGGGTACAGTGTGCCCGCTTGTGCATATGGTTACGTCTAACAATTGAGCACATTTTATTGTATTTTTTTTGCCCTCTGTACATATGAATTTAGTTGTGGCATCAAAACACACAGAAGGAAAACAACCAGTCCGGTGAATTTCACACATAAGGAAATGTATGAGGATTTAGGGCAGCGTGACCAGCAATCCCACACTGAGTGCTGAGCAGGGCGTCAGAAATTTTGACATAGGGCACATGCAGAATGAAAGGAGAGAGGCGGAGGGAACCAAATTTTGGCCTCACAGAGCGCTTGTTCTTACTTTGTGTGAAGACAAAACTGGGCTTTCAGATGAACTGCAACCACAGTGTTTGTTCATTCTGAAATTTATTATTATTGTTATTATTAATTAATTAATTAATTAATTAATTAAATGATGATGATGATGAAACTCTGGAGTGTCACTGCCAATCAGTGTGGACAGTACTAAGCCATATGGACCAGTGGTTTGATTCAGTATATGGCATCTTCCAATTTTTCTATGACTTCCGGAGGCAGCAGAGAGAGACCTTAATTGTACACACACCCCAAAAAAAGCATATGTTCTTTTGTTTTAAAAAATGCATTCTAGCATTGCTGTTGATAACTTCCATAAATGTGCAGGAGACAACCTCCAGGTTTGTCTCTGTCAATCCAAGATCATCCTTAGCTCCCTCCTCTGATAAATATTAAATCACAGTGCCTCAAAGCAGGGAAATGGAATTTGTGACTTCATGCCTTCTCCTTTAGTAATATTAGACCACTGAAAAGTTCAGGCGCTGAGCACAGGTCAATCATACATATTCAAATGGATGATTTCTATGTACACACCTTCAAAGTGCTGCAGTGGAGACCTATGATAGCCCTAATCCTCTGAAGAGCTGGTCTACGAGTTAAGAAAAATCAAATCGTGCAACTCTTGTGTGAATGTATCACCTCAGAAGGTAGGGGAACCACATGCTTAGATGATATTCCATATCAAAGCACAGAAAGCAAGCCTGTCAATCTGAAGAGTGGACTGGAACTCCTCTCTCTGACACCATAGCTTTTTCCAAAGGCTTGGGACTGTTTAACGTAAGGGAGCCTTCAACCTTGCATCCAGCCCACATTTATTCTATTTCACTCCCAGGAATGTTGTGCTCTGTGATTCCATATGCTTTGAAATAAGAATACTTTGAACTTTATATCCTCCCCCCCGCCCCATCCCACTCCTTTTAAAATCTTTTGCCCCACGCCTATATTCTCTACATACTTTGGAACAAATAGATCCATCTGAAACAAAATGGCATTCTAGATTGACAACTGATTAGTATACAAGTGTGATTATATGCAAATTGTCAATTTCTATTGACTTAATTGTGATCTGATGTAACATGTATAATTAACACATGCATTTAAAGTAAATGTATATTTAATTAACATGCATATTTATAAAATGAATATATTTAGCGTATAATTTTTATTTGATTTGGGGGGGGAGGTTACATTTAGGCTGTACAAAAATGTGGGGATTGAGCTAACGAAAGTGTGGAAAGACAAGGATGAGTTCCCACAGAAACATTTGATTGTATCCTTCATTGCAGCCTTCCTTTGCTTCTGGTCTGTATGTATGTACATACAGTGGTACCTCGGGTTACAAACACCCTGGGTTACAAACTCCGCTAACCCGGAAGTAGTACCTCGGGTTAAGAACTTTGCCCCAGGATGAGAACAGAAATTGTGCACCGGCGGCATGGCAGCAACAGGAGGCCCCATTAGATAAAGTGGTACCTCAGGTTAAGAACGGTTTCAGGTTAAGAACAGACCTCCAGAACGAATTCGTAACCAGAGGTACCACTGTATGTATGTATGTATGTATGTATGTTGTCTTTGTCCATGGGGTTTTCTTGGCAAGGATACTGGACTGGCTTGCTGGTTCCTCCTCCAGGTGGATCACGTTTGGTCAAAACTCTCCACTATGACCTGTCCATCTTGGGTGCCCTGCTGGGCATAGTTCATAGCTTCTCTGAGTTATTCAAGCCCCTTCGCCACGGCAAGGCAGTGCCTGGCGTGCTCTGGTCCACGGCGTGCCTGGGGTCCATGGGGTCACGAAGAGTCGGACACGACTAAATGACTAAACAACAACAACATGTATGTATGTATTATATCACAAGGTGGTTCACAACATAAAAATACAAAATGAGAACGTAAAATACATATCAAAAGCAAAAGTAAAACTAATAACCCCCTGATATTCCAGGGATAGACTTCTTTTAGGACTGTCACATGTTATAGGTTCACATGCTCCTTCTGTAATGTGATAGACAGTTGGTATGTATTAGGCTACAGGGAAGGCAAAACCTGCCAATGCAGGGAAATTCCTTCCTGGTCCCTCAACAGCAACCATCAATGACCGTAGCCCCGCCCACATACCTGTAAAGAAGAGGTTAACCTGCAAAAGGAAGGCGTAAACTGAGGGAGGGCAGGGTGGGAGAAGCTCTGGAGCCGACTGAGGACTCCCAGGTAAGTTCCACCCTCTATTGTGTGTGCAGGGCAGTCCTAACCCTACCTGGTCAACTCCCCTGGCAACACCTCCCCAGCTGGGATTGGCTAACTGTCTGAGGTTAGGCAGGAACTGTTGGAATTCTGCCTGGGTCAGAGGAATGTGCTACAGCGTAGGCACCGGCAGATATTCCTATCGACCTCCCCGCGTCTCCACTCTGCTGATAAGCAGGCGAGGTCCGGTCCCGGCGATTCTTCTCAGATGTGTGAGAGGAACACACCGTTCTTCCTCTCTCCCCTTTGGTGTCCCCCAGGGAGGGGAAAGAAGCAGACAGAAAACTATTTACATCCTTTATTTCTGCCTCTTATATCAGTACAGAGAATCATGTCTGCACTCAACAACAGCAAGAAGAAACTCCACCCAAGTACTTCCAGTAAGGGTCATATGACACACACACTGAGCTAACATCCGGTGCTCAGTACAGAATGGACTGCCCCTTTGTTCCCATGGCAACAGTCACAAACATCCTGTCTGGCTTTCCAGCCACAAGCAGCTGACTGAGCTGCTAGAGCCTTTGCTTGCTGCAGCATTGGTGCTTTATGGTAACAGGAACCTCCATGTATCCAGCTTGGGGAGGGGAAGTCAGGCTGAACTGCCAAGGATCGTGTAGGATCGGGCGGCTGTGTGCGACCCTGCAAAAAGTGTCTATTTGAGGTGGGGAGCAGTCATTGTCTCCTAAGACAGATGGATGCCAGCAACCCTATACACCCAGAAAATGATGCCGCCCTGCAGGTGAGGGCTTCCAGCAGGTACCATCTTATCAGGCGGGCCATATGATAAAGGAATCAAGCTTTTACTGTTGTGGCACCTACCTTTGGAATTCCCTCCCCTTAAATGTTGGGCAAGTCCATGTCTGTTGTCTTTTCGGCACCTACTGAAGAAAAAGAAGTCTTTTAAGCTGAGATATTTCCCACGCTGCATCTGTTTTGGAATTGCTTCTATGAAGTTTTAAATATATTTTAAAATTCCTTTGCACATCTGCAGTTCATGCTGTTGGCACAAGTTGATGTTACTCCCATTAATTAAAGAGAGTGAAAACAATACATAAATCATGCTGGTGCTATTGGTGTTACCTGATTATATTGTTATAACAACAATAATAATTATTAGAGTTATACAATAATTTTATCACATATCAGTTTATTAAGATGAAAGGAATTGTGGGTTTCAACCTAAAGAGCTTACCCCAAAACACATGAGCCTCCATTTGTAATTTCCTCAAAATATACCAAAGAGGTACCAGAACAGCTCGGTAACATGTAAAGGCAATCAAAGTGGAAGGGTAAGGGTAAAGGGACCCCTGACCATTAGGTCCAATCATGACCAGCTCTGGGGTTGCGGCGCTCATCTCGCTTTATTGACCGAGGGAGCCGGTGTAAAGCTTCCGGGTCATGTGGCCAGCATGACTAAGCCACTTCTGGTGAACCAGAGCAGCGCACGGAAACGCCGTTTACCTTCCCGCCAGAGTGGTACCTATTTATCTACTTGCACTTTGACGTGCTTTCGAACTGCAAGGTTGGCAGGAGCAGGGACCGAGCAACGGGAGCTCACCCCGTCGCAGGGATTCGAACCGCCAACCTTCTGATCGGCAAGTCCTAGGCTCAGTGGTTTAACCCGCAGCGCCACCTGTGTCCCTTAAGTGGAAGGTACTTCTCTTATAATGGCAATGGCACCCAACTGAGAGGTGCCGGAATTGAGGTCCAGTGAGTTCCGGCTGAAAGAAAGTCCTGAATAGAATGAACTACACAAGCAGAACCCATTTCTTGTATCTGGGCACAAAAAGTCCCAAAAATGTGCAGTGAAATGTTAAGAATTACGCTGTTGTGTGGTGGTCCAAATTTAAAACAGAACTGAAGTGATTCCTATTCAGTACTCTGGAATATAGGATCAGCAACTGAAATCATATCCCAGGCAAAGAATAGAGCCCAACTTTTCTGAGAATTTTCTTTGTGGGGGCTCCCCAAACGGCTGGAGAATTTCAATTCCCCCTGAGAATTTTTGGCAAAACATCAGCCACAGATAGTTAATGCAACCCAATATATTGTGATATTGTTGAAGGGAGTGATAAGCTTGTGCAACAACTTTGCATCTCTTAGCCCATTGCAACCTTCGTTCACCAGCATGAAATAACAACATTGTTTCATTTAACATTTACTGAACCTGAATTTCTAAGAGGAGGATTTTTCTGAGAATTTTCTTCCTTTTCGCTCCCCAGCTGTTTCAGAATTGCATCTGCCCACCCTCTGCCCCTGAGAATGTTTGGCACAGTGCCTCCTATTTTTTTGGCTTGCAAATAGGGTGGGGGCATTTTTGCCCAGCCCTTGTTTAAACACCAAAGGGGAAAATCTATTGCAGTTCATGCCCAGCTCTCTCTGTAAGCCACTCCCTCATATCCCAACCCATCTCCTCTTTTCACAACTCAATTGTTAAATGAGTTCGCAAGCCTAGAAGATGACCCAGGCGAGGAAATAAAACTCCACTTTTCACATTTTCCCCCAGCAAGAAATTATCTGTGTGCCAGGCATCCTTTAGACAGATCTCCATGTATTCGTTGATATGCATCCCAAAAGAATCTCAAGGAAAAGCTACAAAGGCTTCAAAGGATCACAGAGACGCACATCTGGAGGCTTGCTGCATTGCCAAGAAAAAGACTCTTTAGATGGCTGAAAATGCTCAACGTTGCCTTGTGGGCCTGACACCACTCGAGGCATCTGTTGATCCCACACTCCATGCACACGGGTGCTTAAGATTATTTAATTATCCAAAATAATACTACATCACAGGTGCTGTCAGATGAGAGTGTGGGGTGTTCACATAAAAAGCACATACTACGGAATCGCCATGCCTCTTTTCATTCTTAATGAAGTTCTTCAAAGCGAATGAGGGAAGGCAAATGGAGATACTGGAATGCGGAAGAGGTGATGGATTGACCCAGTGAATCAATGCAGTTGTCCTTAGTTTGCCCTATGTTATATTGTGGCTCTGTTGCTTTGCACTCTCAGGCTTTGTAACCCTCCTCTTAAAAAGCAGACTGAGTAGTAATAATCAAATAACTCAATAATAAAACTGGAGTATTTTACATGGACACTAAGGTGCACCTTCCTAGTAGTTTACTCCTGGACCCTGTTAGGCAGTTTAAGAAAAATCCCACATTGCAAGAAGATTGGGTTTTTTAACAGTAGCAACAACTTGGGTCCTTGGGTTTTTTAATAGTTGTTGTTTAGTCATTTAGTTGTGTCCGACTCTTCATGACCCCATGGACACACCAAGCACTCCTGTCATCCACTGCCTCCTGCAGTTTGGTCAAATTCATGTTAGTAGCTTCGAGAACACTGTCCAACCATCTCATCCTCTGTCATCCCCTTCTCCTTGTGCCCTCCATCTTTTCCAGCATCAGGGTCTTTTCCAGGGAGTCTTCTCTTCTCATGAGGTGGCCAAAGTATTGGAGCCTCAGCTTCAGGACCTGTCCTTCCAGTGAGCACTCAGGGCTGATTTCCTTCAGAATGGATACGTTTGATCTTCTTGCAGTCCATGGGACTCTCAAGAGTCTCCTCCAGCACCATAATTCAAAAGCATCAATTCTTCGGCGATCAGCCTTCTTTATTGTCCAGCTTTTCCCCATGTTCAGCTGCTGAAATTAAGAAAGCATGAAGGAAAATCAAGAATGACCTCATTTCCTGATTGTTTTTGTGCAAAAGGGATGTGAGCTCAGTTCTGGTACTGAAAGCGAAATCCTAGTGCACTCACAGGTATTGTGTGTCTGCCCATTGTTCTATTTTGCACTTGGCTCCAGCTCAGGGCTTAGGAGAGGAGGAGAAGCAGATCCATAAAGCCTGAACTGGAAGCCATGATGTGCTGATGTTATTCCATCCAGGGCCAGTCCTACCATTAGACAGTGTTAAACAGTTGCCTGAAGAAGCACATCAGGATGCCTCTGAGTGGTTCAAATTGGCAGTTTATTATTTTACCATTTCCAGGTATCATTTAACATCATTTAAACATTCTGTTTTAAGGACCAAAATGCCCCCAGGCTGTTTCCTCGTCTGCTCTTTTCCTGTGGCTTTCCCCTTCTGTGCAACATTTTCTGTTTCTACTTACCCTTTGACGCTCAGCTAGAGAGCCCCTCTGTCCGGTGGCCAGTTAATAAGGCTTTACATTACTTCTTATTTCTGTTCTCTTTCTGGAGCAAGGGTTTCAGGAGTTGTGATGGAGTTGCAATCAAGTTAATGCAGAAAGACACCTGAAGGGAAAAGCCAGGCCCTCTCTATTTGGAAGACAATTATCTTGGTGAAAGGCCATAATTGATTCCATCACCCTTTTTGGCCACCATCCACAACCTGTTTGCTCTGGAGCAGTCCCTTTTACTTTACAAGGACTGTTACAAAGTGAATGAGTAGTGGATTGCAGGCCTCTCTTCCTACGTACATGCATGCACTCTTCCCTGGTCTTCCCACAAGAACTTAGTGCCACGTAGTAGAATTTCCAGACAAATTGTGGATAATCTCCTCACCCATGCCTCATTAACTTGGCTACACAGTTTTCTCCTTTTCTCCTTATGGCTCTGGATTTGCTGCAAGAACCTGGCAGTGTGCAGTAAATGGTGATGTTCAGTGTATCTGAAGGCATAATGTAGCCATCGGAGGATAGATAATCGGGGACAATGATTGTGAATGACAAATGGACAATGATTGTGAATCTACAAGAATCTACAATGTAGACACCCTTGGGTGCTGCTCAACAGGCCCTGGAGATTTGAAATCATTTAAAGCATCTAGGTCAGGCCTAGGCAAACTTGGCCCTCCAGATGTTTTGGGACTACAACTCCCATGATCCCTAGCTAACAAGAACAGTGGTCAGGGATGATGGGAACTGTAGTCCCAAAACATCTGGAGGGCCGAGTTTGCCTATGCCTGATCTAGGTGTTCCCTTATGACCTCTTTTCCCATCTGCTGCTCTCTCTCTGCATTGTTTATTCTGTTATCACCAGATTGGGCAATGCTTTCCTTTTGGGTGAAGCAGGCGTTGAGCAGTTCCGCCTACTCTCTGTCACCCAATAGCATTTCTCCACCTTCTCACACAGAGGACCTACTACTTGCTTGTTCTTCTTCCTTCAAACATAGCCAAAGAAACATTTTTATTATTTTTAACCTCTCTTGCAAGCCTGGGCTCATTCCGAGCTTTGACTCACCTGACATAGAAAAAGTGGCAGATCTCCTTGGAGAACGAGGTGAATTTCATCAACACTTTCAGATGTTGCACTGGAGGTCTGCTATTCAATAGAGAAAATGTATTTAAAAAACTAACTAACTAACTAAAACCTCCATTGGCCAATGACTATCTTTGGGCCGTGGCACGCGGGTGGCGCTGTGGGTAAAAGCCTCAGCGCCTAGGGCTTGCCGATCGAAAGGTCGCGGTTCAAATCCCCACGGCGGGGTGCGCTCCTGCTCCTCAGTCCCAGCGCCTGCCAACCTAGCTGTTCGAAAGAACCCCCGCATGCAAGTAGATAAATAGGGACCGCTCCGGCGGGAAGGTAAACGGCGTTTCCGTGTGCTGCGCTGGCTCGCCAGATGCAGCTTTGTCACGCTGGCCACGTGACCCGGAAGTGTCTGCGGACAGCGCTGGCCCCCGGCCTCTTGAGTGAGATGGGCGCACCAACCCCAGAGTCTGGCAAGACTGGCCCGTACGGGCAGGGGTACCTTTACCTTTACCTTTATCTTTGGGCCGATCCTAAACTTGGACCAACTATTGGAAAAATAAACTGATGAGTGCTGTTCTTGTTGTCGTTTTATTATTTACTTATTATATTCTGTCCTTCCTCTTCCCAAGCTCAGGGTGACAACACAATTATGAAAATACAATGGAACAACAAAATACAGCCTCAGATACAAGGTTATGAAAAAGTGATGAAACACAGTTATGTTATTCCATGTGCCAAAGGCCAGCTGAAATGAGTATGTTTAAGTTCTCACTTGAACAATACTGAAGGGGATAACGTACCGTATTTTTCGCCCTATAGGACGCACTTTTTCCCCTACAAAAATGAAGGGGAAATGTGTGTGCATCCTATGGGGCGAATGCAGGCTTTCGCTGAAGCCTGGAGAGCGAGAGGGGTCGGTGCGCACCGACCCCTCTCGCTCTCCAGGCTTCAGGAAGCTATCCGCAAGCCTTGGGAGCCCGGCGCGACTTCCCGCGGGCTCCCAAGGCTTGAGGACAGCAGCCTGCAGCCCGAAACTGGGGGAGCACAGCGGAGCGCACCCCGGGCTTCGAGCAGATATCCGCAAGCCTGGGGAGACCGGCGCGACTTCCCGCCGGGCTCCCTAGGCTTGTGGATAGCAGCCTGGATCCCGCAGACTGGGGCGCGCTGAGCAGTGTGCCCCGGGCTTCGGGCAGATATCCACAAGCCTGGGGAGCCCGGCAGGAGTTCCCGCCGGGCTCCCAAGGCTTGTGGATAGCAGCCTGTTCTGGGGGCTGGGGTCGGGGGAAGCTCGGGCTTCCCCCGCCCCAGCTCCGCACCTGGGGGGGGGGAAATATTTTTTTTTCTTTTTTTCCCCCCCCAAAAAACCACCTAGGTGCTCCCTATGGGCTGGTGCGCCCTATGGGGCAAAAAATATGGTAATCTCCATGGGGGAGGGAGCTCCACAACTGAGGTGCCACCACTGAGATGGCCCTTCTATGTGAAGCAGCCTCCCAGGCCATCAAGAGTACCACAAGCAGGGCCTCCCCTACTGATCTCAAAACTCAGGCTGCCTGATGTTGGAGACATGAAGAGAAGCTCCCTGAAGGACTTGAGCTGTTCTGGAGTAGAAATAGAGCTGTATTCAAATGAAGTAACAATTAAACACATACGCCTTCTATTGCTCTGTGTCCATGCTATTTTTAAAAAATTTCCACAGATAAATTGTTGCTAGAACACAATACAAATCAATATATTAAAATTGACATATTATCAGACTCTTGCAGTAAAAAGCATCAGGCTATTGTCTCAAGATTTCTTTCAAGGGGCCATTGGTAGTACGCATGCCTTAACAAACCATCAATTTAAATGATTTTTTGGGTAGGTGGGTGGGTGTGGAACAACACATAATAAGTGACAGATTTTTCAAATCAGATAAAGATGGGAACCAGATTATCTGTCTGTGGGTGATAGATTGCAGCAATAATAAATTCACTTTAAGACACTGGATCAATTTTTAATCAAGCCAAGAATTATTATTGCAGAGAGATAAAATGACCCATGAGAAGATGCCTTAATTTTCCACCAATCAAATTATAGCGTTTCTAAATAAGATGTAATGAGATCCATGGAATATCCAGGTTACACAGCCTACCTAATTACCCATGTACCCTGTCATGTAGAGATATAGTAGTGGTAAAGTGACCTCTGGATTCACCAAGATGAAAAGGTAATTAGTTTTTCCACAGGGCTGTAGTGAAAACAACAGCAATGACACATGTCATCTCCCTCCACCAGCTCTTAGTCTCCAAGGTGTTTGTTCCTAATATATACAGGATATGACCTATTGAGTAATAAACTGCAATCATTAAGTAAAGCATATGTCTGACACTATCTCCAAACTGAGAATGCAAGGATTGCAAGGAAAACCAATCCAGCTGGATTCAACCTTAAAGTTTATCCCGCAGCCCACGTTTGGTGATTCAGGCATTGGGTCAAATAACTTTGTCATTAACTGTGTCATCATGCCATGTGTATCGCTGTTAAAAACTTAAATGGTTGTAATTATTATTTCGAGTGTTGTGACAGGCCCACCTTAGCCTTCCAGGTTTGAGCCCCCACCCTCCACAAAAAAAATGACTGTTTGAGTTACTAATCAGCAAGAGGATTATCAAATGTAATGAACCTGGCATAAACTGCCCATGATTGCTAAAGTTTGAGTGGCTCAATATAAACTGGCTTCCATTTTTAAATGCCAACATGTCCTTTGGAGAGCCTGGAAAGCTATAAGTGCTCTAGAAGGACAGACTACCTTGGGAAATGAAAAATTAGATACTCTTCCAGCAACCATTAATTTCCATTAGCATGGGCACCTGAAAAACTCTCATACGCTTGATTTCCTAGATTGGCTTTTCAGAAGCCCTGACTCTTGCTGTCACAAAATATTGGTTGGTGACATTAAATGTCAGTGTTCCTGTTATTTTCTTTGGCCCTATAGTGGTGGTCATGATGGTGATGATGGTTTAGTTGACTGCTTCTTTCGTTATTTGGCTAAAAAGGTGTCCTTGAATCCAGCTTGGAAAATGGCCATTGACTCTTTGGAACCTAAAGCTAACACAAATGCATACACTGGGAGGAATTCTACATCCTGCTAAGGCAATCATCAGTCAGGTGAGCCATTTTGACTTGCCAGATGGAAGAACCCGCCTCTCCTCCCCCCACATGCTATTCCAGGGGTTTTTCAACACACACCCCAACCAATGTTCTGGGTGTAGGGGGAAGAGGGAAGAGAGGAGAAGAACCTCATTGTGCAAGCAGGAGGCTACCAACTGTTTTCACAGAGCAGAGATTGTCAAAAATAGCTTTTTCAATATTCTGTATTCCAAATGACCTGATTTCCTGATTGTTTATTAATTATACTCTAAATGTCCTCAGGATTTGAATGTTCTTTGGCTACCTGGCCTTTAAACACCCAGTTATGCTTTAGAATACTTTGAAACAGATCTTTTGAGAGAAA
Source organism: Podarcis siculus (assembly GCA_034642415.1). NCBI lineage: Eukaryota > Metazoa > Chordata > Lepidosauria > Squamata > Lacertidae > Podarcis > Podarcis siculus. The sequence goes on along the minus strand of JAXCMG010000095.1, from coordinate 300,180 downwards.
CTGATGCCTTTCCAAATATCTAGAGGCCAATAAAATAATCAAGTGCCTCATTTTTTGAGAAATGGGCTTCCTACTGTTCCTGTGACTGTATCAGTTTGATCAGAGAAATATCTGAGGATGCAATGCTAGAACGTTGGAATTTTTAAAAAGAAGGCAGTAACCTGGCTCCACATCTCCTCATTTCCCCACACTATCCATTAGAGTAGATCCATTAAACAGTGATATCCTCAGTGTGAGAGATTAGCAGCCAGGCATTTTCTGTTCCCCTCTCTCTTGGTCCAGCCATGAGGGCAGTTGTGCCCTGTGCTCCCTCCAGCTCTGGCACTGAAGCTGGTTATACTCTAAGGATAAGTCTTTTGCCTGCATAGTTTTTACTGCTACTGTTCCTGTGATCCAAGTAAGTAAATCTTATTTTTGAACTTATTTCCCAGATTGTTGCCTGATTCTTTAAGAGGGGAAGGAAAGAGAGAGCAAGATTACTTCATAGCTGGATTTTACAGCCCAATTCCTATGCTTTTAATTCTGCTGACAAGGATGGAATTTTGAAACTCTGTTCATCCCACACATGTGGGCACATGGAGGGATGAGTTTCAATCAATATATCCTCTCCTACCCATTAAAATGCATCCCACACTCAAAACCTTTTGGTACATGTCCTAGGCCTGAAGCAAGATCTACAAATTAGGACCTATTTGTCATCAGACCATCATTTGACCGATGCCATTTTGAGACGGAACAGTACTTTTCTTCTAGAAAAAAAACAGTGCTGGTACTCACCATGAAGCTGTTACAGGAAGTGCCACACTTTTAACCAGTACTTTTTTTCCAGAAAAGAGAGGTGCCAGGAGTGCATACTCTTGAGTACTCCCATTTACCGCCATTGGTAAATGAGCGCACAAAGTCGAAAGTCCTTTAGTGAAATAGTAGGTATACATTTCGGTAATGCCTAGGTGTATATGCATTTTGTTTTTCTAGCTTGATCAAAATTATGTATTATTTCATAACAGGTAGATAGTTAAGAGCTTAGGCGGCTTCAGCAGCGGGTGCCTGGCACCCCCAAGAATTCACCGCCCGGGTGCCCCGCACCCCTTGCACCCGCGGGGAAAGACGGCCCTGCCAACAACCATCCGAGCAGTGCCTTGCCCAAGTACACCAGGGAAATGAGTTCCATGACTGAGCAGGCTTTCCCAACATCCAAGCCAAACACTCCAGCCCAACACCATTATGGCTTCACAAGTGGAGGGCAGTGATTACGATACTTGCAACCACCCAAAGGAAACTCTGACTACATTTGTCTTCACGTGAAGACAAGACTTTACAACCTGGGTTTTAGAGAGATTCTTTCATGCATCTATGATTTCAAATTTATGATTGCCAGCTCTTTTGTATTTCAATGGAATTTCTAGAATCACCACAAAGAGCATACAATAAGGGGATTTATAGTGGATCGGAATACTCAGTAAAATGCCACGGAAAAGCAAACAAAGAACATGTGATACATGAAATGGCTTTGAAGCCAGTTTTGAATGTTCATGCCATAAACCCCAATAAAGAATTTTAATAATAATAATAATAATAATAATAATAATAATAATAATAATAATGTTTCTACCAGGTTTCCCCAGCCATTCTGGACGGTTTTCAACAGAACATTAAAAACAGAATAAAACATCAAACATTAAAAACTTCCCTAAACAGGGCTGCCTTCAGATGTCTTCTAAAAGTCAGGTAGTTGTTTATTTCCTTGACATCTGATGGGAGAGCGTTCCACAGGGTGGGTGCCACTACCAAGAAGGCCCTCTGCCTGGTTCCCTGTAAGCTCACTTCTCGCAGTGAGGGAACTGCCAGAAGGCCCTCAGTGCTGGACCTCAGTGTGCAGGCTGAACAATGGGGGTAGAGACGCTCCTTCAGGTATACTGGGCTGGTGCCATTTAGGGCTTTAAAGGTAAGCACTAACACTTTGAACTGTGCTCGGAAACGTACTGGGAGCCAGTGTAGGTCTTTCAGGACCAGTGTTATATGGTCTCAGTGGCCGCTCCCAGTCACCAGTCTAGCTGCCACATTCTGGATTAGTTGTAGTTTCCAGGTCACCTTCAAAGGTAGCCCCATGTAGAGCAGGTCGCAGTAGTCCAAGCGGGAGATAACTAGAGCATGCACCACTCTGGCGAGACAGTCAGGTAGGTAGACTGGCAGGCGAGACTGGCAGACTGCGTACCAGATGGAACTGGTAAACAGCTGCCCTGAACACAGAATTGACCTGCACTTCCACAGACAGCTGTGAGTCCAAAATGACTCCCAGGCTGCGCACCTGCTCCTTCAGTGGCACAGTTGTCCCATTCAGGGAGTTCCCCACATCCTCCCACCCCTGTTCCCAAAAAACTGTACTTCTGTCTTGTCAGGATTCAACCTCAATCTGTGAGGAGCCATCCATCCTCCATCCGCCTCCAGGAACTGACACAGGACCTTCACCACCTTCACTGGTTCTGAGTTAAAAGAGAGGTAGCGCTGGGTATCATCTGCATACTTTTGCCGTTTTTCCATAACTTAATTGTCCGTTAATGGATTTTCTGGTAGTGGCAGGGTGGGGGAATCAATGTTCATCAGTTAGGAAATCTTATGATGTATGGTGCATACAATTCAATATTTAAAAGTATGACACTTTAGTTTCCATATCATTCTGTAGAAAAAATTGTGGTTCTACAGATCTACATGATTCCGATTCCAATCACCAAGATTGTTAGGGAGCCTTTAGCAAAATCCTGAAAAAGGAAAACGGCAGAGACCATTTGTTCTGCATCCAGGCTCTCTCCTTTGGGCATCGTTGCCACTTAGCAACACAATGACAGACATAATTGGCTCACACAAAGAAAGTCACCATAAAATTAATGAACTACAACAATTCATCCGTCTGCTGCTCATTCTTTGCTAATTTATTAATAACAATTACCCAAAAATGGCATGGATTATAATTCCATTTTTCTTCTTAACCTTAAGAACAGTGTCCATAATAGGCTTCAAAAAGTGATCTCATACTGTTTCAATCAGATTGATGGTTTATTACTTGTAATGTGTCAGTGGCCAAATGACCATAGAAACTAACTATTCCTGGTGACTAAAATGGCTTCTCTTGGAATATGAACACACACACACACACACGAACACACACACACACACAGTGTATGACAGCTGCTCTTGTAACTTTATTAGATCACATAATTTCATTATAGAGATCTTCCTTGCAGTCTTTCTATGATTTTCAGTGCCACATACTTATGTGTCTTCATCTGTCTTCTCCATCAATATTCGGGCAGGGGAGGGGAAGTATCTATTTCTGGTGGGATACAAACAAATATATTCACTTCCTTGATAATCAATCCAATGCGAAATTGTTTATTTCAGCTGGCATATTATTGATCCTACTAAAAAGGATGCTAGTGAATTAGAACATACAGACAGGCACACATGTGCAAAACCACAACAAAACTGAATGCTCAAAGAACTTCCACACTTCTGGTTGTCTACAAAATCAACATGCTCCATTCAGGAATCACCCACACTTCCACTTGTCCCATGGCTAGAAGGCATGGGTCTGAGTGATTTCCTGCTTGTCCTGCCCTTTCTAGGCACAGGTTTGAGCTGTTCTGCATTTGCTTTCTCCTGGAAAACACACTCTTTACTGCTGAATCGGAACAAACAGCAATTGCGGAAAACCGGTTTTCCCAGGGGAAGGCAGCGGGGCAAATGGAGCTGTGGAAGAGCCCTCAGTGAGTAAATCCAAAATATTCAAATAGTTTCTCCCTAACCATTGTAATCCCATTTTTTTCCCAGGTCACCACCGCCCAATTTTCACCGGTGTCCATTTTGGGGGTGTTAAATGAGATGGCGGCTGCGGTTTGGCAGGCAGACAGTGGCAGAATGCTATGGCCTTGCCTTCTGCATGAGAGTGCCCTGTGATATAGTGGGGGCAAGGCCAGAGGGCACAGACCCGCTCTCCCCCCCCCCCATGCAACCGCAGTTGCTTGAGGAGACACCTGGCAAGGACTATGCAAACATTCTGAAGTGTGATAGAAGTGATTTGGGCACGCATTCCTTGCACATTCCTTGCCCTGAAAACAAATGCCTCAAATGTCCCTTTCACAATTTAACTGTGTGAAAGGAGTCCATGTAATTGGGGGGGGGCATGTTGCTAGTCATGCCCACAGAGTCATGAGGGTTTTCTTCCCCCCACTATATCCCACCCCACCCCCTGCAATTCATTGCAAGACGCAAAGCCCCATTCTGGACCGGTCTTACAACTGGGGGCGGGGAGGAGTCACATTGTAGGCCCGTTACTCTCATGTTAGGCATAGCTGTCAACTTACAGATTAGAAAATAAGGGTCCAGCAGCCTCGAAAATAAGGGATCAGCAGCCCAAATAAGGGATTTTTGGAGCACAGGTATGTTCAGCTTCTGAGCCCCTCCGAGCCAAAGGCAGAAAGCCCAGCCAGCAGCCAAACAAAGCCTCAAGCGGTGGTTCCCACGGCGCAGCAACCCGGCAAAGGGGAGGCAGCAAGGAAAACCACCGTCTCCTCTCCGCTGGGAAGCGCTGAGCAAAGGCGAGTCCCCAGGCAACGCAGCCGATTTGATCGGCTCAAGGCATGCAAGCGCCACCCCCGCCCAGTCGTTCTTAGACTCCTTATTGGGTGAGCAACGCAGCCAAGCAACACAGTTGGAGCCTCCCTCCTCCCTGGCCGGCAGGGAGGGAGGGAGAGGAGCTGCTTCCTTTGAAACCCGGGAAATTTAAGGGACATCATCAATAAGGGACAGCAGCAGGACACGGCACTGGGATAAGGGACTTTCCCACCAAATAAGGGAGGGTTGACAGCTATGATGTTAGGATCGCATTCACACTGACTGTCCATCAAAAAATGCCAGCTTAACCTGTAGTTTGTGGACCTCAGAGCTACTGTACAGCTTTTAAACTCAGGGGTCCCATTTTGAACTGCCATGGTTAATGGTCAGAGCTACTCTTTTCAAACATACCTATGACAGTGGCTCCAGAATCACCCTTGAGAAAGAGTTTTTATACTTGAAGCACACTGGGCCATAAATTATCTTCTGTGCACCTTTGAGATGTCTGTCCCCGCTCCCTGCTCCTCGGTTGTGTTCCTATATTTGATTTCCTTCCTTCCATTGACCATACAGAGGCCAGGAAAGAGAGATGGTCAGAGTAGGACCCCACAGTTGTATTTGGCAACCAACACACATATTTAATTCCTTGCGATGTTTCAATGAGAACTTGTAACTTACATAAAAAAGTAAGAACAATACATCATTTTGTTTGAATAATGGAGATGTTATGCCAAGATAAATGGCTTTTGCATTAAATAAGAAATATATGCCCTTACTTCCCTTTCTGCAATATTTCCAATAATACTGTATCTCTGTCTAATTAGGACATTCATTAAAAGTAAGTAAAGTTAATTTAAAGGGAGATTTCCAACAGTGTTCCATTAGATTTCCCGGTAAATTAACACTTTAAATCTCTAATGGATGTCTTCAAAAGAAAGTGTTATTAACAAAATATGTGATAATTAACATAATTAAAGCTGTTGAAGGTGGAGGGTTTTTTTTAAAAAAAATGTGGCACATGTTGTTTTAAGAATATGCAAAAAGGAGTGAAATAAAAATCCCACCTTCATTTTTTCACAATGTAGTTATGTGTAAATATTGTATAGAATTCCTTAAAGACCAGTTGAGGGTTCCTGTAATTTGGTCTCATAAACCTAGAAGAAAGCATCAAAAAGCATTTTTGTGTGGGTGGCATTTCTTTTGCAACTTTAAATTCAAACTCCACTATTTTCACTCCCCAAATCCATCCTTCTTTAAAGCCCAGAGGTTCCAGACTATTTTCATTTATGCTGTCCTCTTTAGATATTTAATTAATTTGCGCCCGAGTTCTCAGTATCCTCAGTCCATAGAACCATCCTTCACTTGGCCCAAGAGTACAGAATACATATTCACACTCTCAGAAGCCAGAGAGCTTACCATATTTAACAAGAAGCATCTCTGACAGTAATTGGAGATGCATATCAAGGTACATAAATGAGAACGTACTCCAGTGGCCACAGGAATCCTGCAAACACTAACATCAGAGAGCAAATTTTAACATAACGCCTCTATGGAGATGAATTTTCAATAAACAAACAAGTTGAAGAAAAGCTCACTTTTGTCTTGTACTATTCCCATTGAAGAAAAATGAATATTCCGTTTCATATACCCTGTACAGCTGTGCCGGCCTCATTATTTACTTCTCTCTCTCTTGTCACATGTGCAGAAACGATAGTGGGATAAACTCTCTCTTCCTTGGTGCCAGCACTTAATGCAAATCGCAGCCGTCATTAAATGTGCAAGACTGCTATATGTGAGTGAACTAAAATAACCTCTTCCTGCTCTTTGCAAAATAAAAACAGGCTACCTATATTTGTTAAACTGTTATGTGAGATCCAGCTCATACAGGACACGAGCAACATTTAACAAAGAGTGGTCTAGATGGTCAAGGATATCAGATCCTCCATGTTTAATTTAAATATTTGCCTCTTCCTTAATAAGAAGTCAGATCAGAAAGAATACTCTGAACATTTCTTCTTCACAGTGCATGTATTAATTATCCCTTAAGTGTAAGGAGGCAATCTGGGGGTGGATGAGGGCAAACAAGCTGAGACTGAATACAGACAAGATGGAGGTACTGTGGATATGGAAAGTGACTACTCTGGATGCAGATTTACAGCAGGGCACAGATGGGGTTGCGCTCCCCCTGAAGGATTGAATATGCAGCTTGGGAGTGCTCCTGGACTCAGCACTAACTGTAGAAGCTTAGGTGATGCTGATGACCAGTAAGACTTTTTACCAGTTTAGGTAGGCTTGCTAACTGCAGCCCTTTCTTGGAAGGTCTGGCCTTCTATCAGTTGTCCAGTGATGTCTAGGCTGGATTTGGAAACTTCAGTGGGTGCAGAATTCAGCCACCTGAACCCTGGTGAAAGCCAGGCAGTAGGTTCATGTGACACCTATACTGCACCAGCTTCACGGCTTGCCAGTGCATTTTTAGCCCGATTCAAAGTGCTAGTTTTATCCTTTACAGCTGCCACAGGTTTGGATCCTTCACCCATATCAATGATGCATACCTCAAGGTCAGCAGTGGAGGTCCTTCTCACCTCTAAGCAGGCATGAGGGAGAAGATCTTTCCTGCAGTGGCCCCATGTTTCTGGAATACCTTGCTAGCTGGAATCTGGCATGCCCCAACAATACTGGATACCCCTGGGGATTTGTCTGGGTTTAGTGGCTTCTCCTGAGTTCTGTATTTGTTTCACTTGGATTCCCCCACACCGAACCCTGAATAGCATCTACTTTTGTTGCTGTTGCAGCTTCTGTTATCATCCCTATATTGCTTCCATGCCATAATGGCTTCTAAGTAGTTTGCAAGCATAAAACCAATTTTAAAATACATGTATAATCAAACAATCAAACAAATTCAATCAAAAATTGGTATTCTGTATGATTACCTCTGTTGGCAGAGAGATGGGAAAATGTGTCCCTGTTTATTCTCCTGACCTCTCAGCAGCTTTTGATACCATTGACCATGGTATTCTTTTGGACTGACTGTCTGAGTTGGGGGTCGGAGACACTGCTTTGTGGTAATTCTGGCCCCAATTGGTTGGTTGTCTCCACAAGGTGATACTTGGAGTGCTGTTTGACCCCATGGCACCCTCAATGTGGGGTCCTTGGAATTTGATCTTATTCCTACCTGTTTAACATCTACAGTAAACAGCTGAGTGGGGTCATCCAGTGTTTGGGACTATGTTGTCAGCAATATGCTGACGATATACCATTCTACTTCTCCTTTATGTGGTGTAGTAGATGTGGTGTAGTGGTTAAGAGCAGTGGACTCGTAATCTGGTGAACCGGGTTCGCGTCTCCGCTCCTCCACATGCAGCTGCTGGGTGACCTTGGGCCAGTCACACTTCTTTGAAGTCTCTCAGCCTCACTCACAAAACAGAGTGTTTGTCGTGGGGGAGGAAGGGAAAGGAGATTGTTAGCCCCTTTGAGACTCCTTAGGGTAGTGATAAAGTGGGATATCAAATCCAAACTCTTCTTCTTCTTCTTTACACCTCCAGGTCTAAGAGTGGATGTGCTGGATTGTTGTCTTGCCTTAGTAATGGACTGGATGAGAGCCATCAAGCTGAAGCTCAATCCAGATAAAACTGAGACACTGTTATTGGGCTGTTCCCTAGACTGGATGGATGGGAGGCTGCCTGCTCTTGGTGGGGTTACACTCCCTCTGAATGAGTGGGTACCTCTGGATCCTTTGCATCACTTGAGGCTTAACTGGTCTCAGTGGCATGGTGTGCCTTCCATCAGTTTTGGCGGGGTGGCCCAGCTGCACCCCTATCCAGATAGGGATAACTGGGGCAAGACAGTTTGAACATGTAACACCAATCCTGGCCTGACTGCACTGGTTGCCAATTAGATTCTGGGTCCAATTCAAAGTGCTGGTGTTGACCAATAATTCCTTAAATCACATGAACTGACTCAGACTCTTTGATCATCATCTGAGGCTCTTCTTTGTGTGTGCCCTCCATGAGAGGTCTGGAGGGTGGCAACATGAGAATGGGTCTTTTCTGTGATGGCTCCCTTTGTGGAAGGGACGCTCCATAGCCAAGCCTTTGGCTGATTAACTATGGCCTTTTAAGTGTGTTTGGTGGTGATACTGGTTTTTGTTTGTTTGTTGTGTTTTCATTATGTATTTTTATGCTGTGAACAGCTGTGTGAACTTTGGATGAAGGACATTTAATAAAAATCAGAAACAAAATACCTTGAAATGCTGAGCCACAATGATGCTTCTATCAATGTGAAACAAAGCAATGCTTTCTGGGAGAACTGTGGGTCTTTGCACAAGCTGGAGCTCATAAGTGACATCACAGAATGACGTGATGGTCAAGGTGGTGTAAATAGTTCTCCCGCTCCTCATTTAATCCCCAAAACAACTGTGGGAGGCAGATTATTAGACTGATAGGTAGTGACGGGCCCAGGGTGCTTCATGGCCAAGTGGGGAATCAATTCCTGGTCTTCTGGGTCCTAGTCCAATACTCTAACCACTACGCCATAGGGGCTCCCATGCCATATACTCTGTGTGTGTGGACAGAGACAGAGACAGAGACAGATATGGGACCCATGCCATATATAGCATATTAGCCATCTGTTAAAGGTGCTAGTCATGCAGGTTCCTTATTATTATTATTATTATTATTATTATTATTATTATTATTATTATTTATTTTATTTTAATCCCTCCCTCCCCGGCCAAAGCCGGGCTCAGAGCGGCTAACAAGTAAAAATAGCACAGTGTACATAAAATCACACAGTCATTTAATTAAAATACATTCTAAAATCAATTCAGAATCAAATGAATGGCAACCATTGGGTTAGAGTTCTATTAGGATTGCAGAAGGAGAGAGGGGGTCAGGCTGTGCCTGGTGGAACAGCTCCATCTTGCACGCCCTGAGGAAAGACGTCAAGTCCCGCAGGGCCCTAGTCTCTTGTGACAGAGCATTCCACCAGATCGGGGCCACGGCAAAAAAAGCCCTGGCTCTGGTCGATGCCAGCCTAACCTCCCTGTGTCCCGGGATCTCCAAGATGTTTTTATTTGAAGACCATAACGTCCTCCATGGGACATACCACGAGAGGCAGTCCTGTAGATAAGAGGGTCCTAGGCCGTATAGGGCTTTAAAGGTTAAAACCAGCACCTTAAACCTGGCAATCATAAGATGGCTGGAGGTGAATAATATACCACTCAGATATCTCAGTGGCCTTTAAGAACCATTAGGCATAGTCAGTGGCAAGCAAAATGCAGAAGAATGGGAGTACATGGTGAAAAAAAATGGAAAGGGTAATGAGAAAGCTTAGAAATCTGCTTCAGATTAAGGACATTCTTGACAACCGGGGACACTCAAATGGTGTGATGGATTTATCCACCAGGCATAAGGGACAAATTAACATCACTATTTAGGATTGGTTCACCCATGCATATAACACAATGTGATTTCCCATTTCTTGATTGCTCAGCACTTGATGGGTTTTAAGTTAAACGTGTGGGATGACTCTGCCGGAAAAGATTCATCCTGATAGGCTGGAAGGAGGATGAACACAGGTCCACACACTGCGGCTGGCCATAGTATCCAGCCATTGGCTTGTATCTCATATAGCCTTAGTACATGTCCCAATCAGTGCCTCTTTCACCAGGAACCAGGGTTCATCCACACTTCTGCTTGTCTCACCCGTGCCCAGAGAAACCCACTCGTTATGGTTTTAATCATAGCAAACATTAACCAGGTTTTCCATAGACGAGTGTTGGCTCTAAGTCATTGGGGTCCCTTCCAACTTTATGATTCTATGAAGTAACTGGTGTTTTGGTTTTTTTTAAAAAATTAAAATCTGCATCTGCATTGTTTTGTAAAAAAAAAAAAATGCTTCTGTGTCTAGATATAGGTAAAGGGACCCCTGACCATTAGGTCCAGTCGTGACCGTCTCTGGGGTTGCGGCGCTCATCTCGCTTTATTGGCCAAGGGAGCTGGCATACAGCTTCCGGATCATGTGGCCAGCATGACTAAGCCACTTCTGGCGAACCAGAGCAGTGCACGGAAACGCCGTTTACCTTCCCACTGGAGCGGTACCTATTTATCTACTTGCAGTTTGATGTGCTTTCGAACTGCTAGGTTGGCAGGAGCAGGGACTGAGCAAAGGGAGCTCACCCCGTCACGGGGATTTGAACCGCCGACCTTCTGATTGGCAAGTCCTAGGCTCAGTGGTTTAACCCACAGTGCCACCCGCATCCCTGCTTCTGTGTCTACTTAGCTATTAATCCAGGGAAGCAGAAAAAGAATTGGTTAGACACTTACACGCTACGCTGAATCACAAACTTTCAAAACAATTTGCCATGCCAGACAGTGGGGGCTGCTGCTTTTTGTAGTATATTTAACCCAATACAGAAATTGTGAACCAGGTCTTTCAACTTCAGCAACAGTTTCCATGCTGGCCCCTATCCAGTGCTGGAAGCTGGAGGAAGAGAAGTGTGCATGGCCTCTTGTCATTTCCCCATAACCATACACTGCACTGCCTTTCAGATTCCTTTACCTCTCCTCCTGACGTAAATTATATTGGTATTTGCAAAGAAGCCAAATGCTAATTAAAATGACAAATGCTATAGAAACCTGAGTGTGAGCTCAGGCTGAAGCATGCAAATTGTGAACATACATGAAAAACAGGCACACTATGTAAATTGTATTAATTAGAATAATTTACACCGCAGAACTTGAATTGAATTTTCTCAGTAAATTGCACTTCCTTGGTGCAATAATAATGAAAGAGTATGACCAAGTCATGGCTCCTCCTCTAAAATCTATGCTGCATATAGTACAATTCTTTATATCTGTGCACAATGTTTTATTTTAATAGCCTCCCCCCAACCACACAGCACTGCCCCTGGAAATTCTCACCACTCAGAGAAATGAGGCGCATGTGGAACTATGCACCAGTGCCCTGAACCAACTTGGAGTGCAAGGCCTTTAGTACCAGATCACCATGCCCGTATCCTCAGATGGATGAGGAACAGCATGCACAATTGCAGGATTTTCTTTATCAATCCAATAGTCAGGGTTATTGTGCAACGAGTAAAATGCAATTGATCAGCTGTGTTCCAGAGAAGTAGGGATGGATTTGGTTCTCCACAACATCCTTCCTTGCTGCACAGCTGATCAGCAGGACTGGGCCGTGTCACCTCCTGGCCAGCCAATCGGATGGCTCTGGGGGTGTGGCCTGCCTTATTTAAAGCAGGTCACGGCCAGGGATCTCCCTCTTTGCTGCTTACCAGCTGTTCCTGCTTCTCCCACCCTCCCGCCCTATAAGGTTTTCGTTCTTTGACCTTGAGGACCACAGAGAGAAGAAACACCATGGTGCATGTCTCCCCCATATCGGTCTCCGCAGCAGGCACTGTAGAATAATAAAAGCATAGAACCGTAGAGTTGGAATGAACCACAAGAACCATCTAGTTCAACCCCCTGCAAGGCAGGAATCTTTCACCCAAAGTGGAGCTCAAATCAACGACCCTGAGATCAAGAGTCTCATTCTCTACCAGCTGAGCTATCCCGGTAGTCCAAAAGTTTGACTTCACCCCCAGAGGTACACTCCTGCTTCGTCTCCCAAAACAGACAGATGAAACCCACGTTACGAAATTAGTCAGAAATGCAATCAGTAAGTAAATAAATCAAGAGCGGTGGGTTTTGTGATGCAAAATTTCATTGTGCTGTATTTCAGCAAAGAGAGATGCAAAGATCTGCATTTTCCCAGATCTGCGTTTTCGTTCATTGAAATCTGAATGAAAAAAGTTCACAGGTCAACTGCCTAACCACAGAGTGGAACTACAAAACGGTTACTTCCAGGGGTAAGTAAGAAGAGGCTTCACATTCCTGCTGAACACTCCACTGGTTAATAGCCTAATTCAATAAAGCAATTGGTTATAGTAGGAAGCTCAATACAATTAAGATTATAACACTAACAATGAACCCATTTAAATGAAGCTCTGGATGCAATGCAAAGCATTAAAAACTAATATTCATTAAAATAGTTTTTGCACTATTTATACTGAGCACATGGAAAGCATTAATAATTCAGATGTGTATAATGATGTTAAAAACAATGTTCATCTTTACCCCATTTGTTCAGCAGTGCATTTTAATGCATAGCCCTGGAAATTATATATGGAAGCAACCCAAAAATGATGCAGAAAATTTGTGCTTTAACAGACATTCATTTCCAATGAACAGAGTTGGCATCAGGAGTTTGCCATACTTGGACACCTGCTGAGAACCACATCATACTGCCAACCCCAGGAGCATCCTGGCCTCATTTCTCTCTCTCCCTCCTCCTCCTCCTCCTCCTCCTCCTCCTCCTCCTCCTCACTGTCACTGCCTGTTCACCTGCCCTGGGTGGCAGTGGCTTCATGGTAACCATAACAACCTTGGAGCTGTCTCAATGTATGAGCAGTCCAACATATTCTGCAGGCAACTGGTATTTTCAAGTGAAGAGCTGAAGTTGGGGCAGGTGTCCTCTGTAACCCCATCGTCATGGTCAAACCACTTCTCAGTGACGCTTAGACTGGGAGTTGCTGTTTCGCTCTGCAAGAGTGGTGGGCTGATTAAAATTGTCAGGCAAACGTGTGGAATCTGATGGATTCCTGAACTCTCCTGGTGAGTTTCCTGTCAGCTTGGCTGGCACTCAAATCAAAGCACTGATCAGACTAGAATGCATAGGAGCCAACCCCTAGGGGCTTCAGCCCCCACAATAAAATATTTGAGGGGGTTGGGCCCCCACAAAGCTGTTGGGCATTCCTATTCAAATGGTGTGTGCGCACTGCATTGTATGATTGATTGTGTAGGGCAGGGCTTACCTGGGCCCCCACAATATTTTATTCAAGTTGGCACCCCTGGTAGAATGGGTGAGAAGGACATACCCCTCAACTGTCCTGGTTAAACTGAGACATCCTTTTTTTGTGCCAGAGCACAGCAGCTATTCGGGGCACCACAATCTCACCTTGAAAATGCACTTTTCTCTGGGCCACAAACTCACGCAGGCCACATGACTTCCGCGGGAGCACGTCCCCGGCTTTTTGCCTTGACGTGTTGGAGGTTATGACATGATCACTCACAAATGTTCTCTTCTACACTGCAAGAGATGAGTGATACTAGAAAGCCACTCCCGACATAAGGAGGGGGGGTTACGGGCGCACGCCCACCTGCATCCGCACGGGGCTGGGACTTGGGAATCCTCGGGCTGCATCATTCTCTGTGCCAGCCAATCGGCTGGCGGCAGGGGTGGGGCCAGAGGAGGTCATTTAAGGTCGGGGCAGCCCGGGATCGCCCCTTTCTTTCCTTCATACAGCTGCGGTTTCCCACCCACCCTCCCTTTAGGTTTTCCCTTGGACTTTGCTATGGACCTCGGTTGGTCGCTGCAAGGGGCCTGGTAGGAGTTTTTCCACTTGGCTAATTTTCCACTTGGCTAATTGGCATTGTTTTGGAAGCCACTTGGTTTTTTCGCCTACCTCGTAGCAAAATGTCACAACACCTTTGGTTTTTGGCGGTTAGGGATTGGTAGGGGTATTATTATGCAGAGGAGTCGGGGGGAGGAGCGCCATCACCTCCCCCAAATGTTTAAGGGTAGCCCGATAAAGGACTCCGGGGGGCGTCGCCTCGTCCAAAACCTATGGAGGCTAGGGCCTAAAGCGCGCTCCCGAGCGGTAACCCCTCGGGGAGCGCCTAGGGATGTGCATCTTGGGGGCTCCCCCTGTTGGTGATTAACCCTTCCCGGTTTTATACCGGTTAGTCTGATAGGGCCAATGCCTAAAGCCAATACCACTCTTACCTGTAACCAATAAAGTTGTGGCCATTTTTCGCCCATTAACCTAAATTCTGGTGTCCAGTGTCTTTATTTATTCCAACAGGGGGGCGGGAATCGCCACGCAAAGTCGATGGTAATAAGAACATAAGAAGAATCTGTTGCATCAGGCCAGTGGCCCGTTTAGTAGAGCATCTTGTTCTCACAGTGGCCAACCAGATGCCTATGAGATGCCTGCAAGCAAGACCAGAGCGCAAGAGCGCTTTCTGGTCCTATGGTTTCCAGCAATTGGTTTTCAGAACCATACGGCCTCCAGCAGTGGAGGTACATCACAGCCATCGTGGTCAGTAGCCACTGATAACCTTTATCCTCCATGATGATGGTCATCACTGCTTCTTGCTCAGGATAGTTATGGAATGAAAGCTCTCCACCATCCCTTGGACCCTGGGCAGCCAGGTTAGATCAAAAGCCAGTAAGTTGTCATATGAACAGTAGAATATTTGTAGAAAATACTTTGTAAAAACTTGTGAAACTAATATTCATGTGAGTTGGTGCATGTGGCCTGGTACGAAGTCAAAAATAAAACACCCAGTTCTGCAAATAGATCTGCTTGCTATCGATATAATGGGTGGTGTGCATTGTTGCACTAAGTGGAGTACAGTGGTACCTCGGGTTAAGTTCTTAATTCGTTCCGGAGGTCCGTTCT